>CAJNJA010014709.1:0-22486 GCA_905231915.1 Symbiodinium necroappetens | reverse complement strand
CAGAGCAACTATTGGTCATCTACTTCCCCGGAAGCTATTAGAGCAGGACCTTGATCCGAAGTTTAGCGCGCCTGGTGGGCACAGGGCGCTGGTGAGAAAGACTTGCCGCGGTCCGCTCATGCAGCAATTGTGGCCCATACGAGCCTCCGCTTCATGGAAGCGTTACCAGCTGCTTGGACGATGTCCAGATCGAGAGTTTGCGGATGAACGAGCGGATACAGCAGTGACGGCCGGTCGTTCGAGCCCCCGCTTCATCGAAGCGTTACCAGCTGCGGACGGCGTCCAGATCGAGAGTGTGTGGATAAACAGCAAGCATGTGATATGACAGTTGCAAGTCCATCATAGTTCAATGAAGGTTTCTACTGACCATTCTAGCCGTGGTAGACATCTCTTTTCGCAGCTCATCCGCAATTTAATGAAGGCTTCTACTGGCCATTCTAGCCGTGGTAGACTGATCTCTTTTCAGCTCATCAACGTTAATACTGGCCAGTCTCGCGGTGATGGGCTGATCTCTTTTCGCAGGTCATGAAATCTTTTCTAAACAATGGAAGCTGCAAACTATTTCGTGCCTCGAGAGGTGACAATCTGGGTTCGCCTGGTGGGTCAGTTGTTGCCTGGACAGGTCAGGCAACGGGATTCCCTGAGAGCTATTTGTTTGCCTCTATGCAGTGAGTGGATGCGTTGAAAATCTCGGACTTCCGTGCGCGGGCGTTGATGCTCCGAAGCTTCATTGCCTTGGCACGCAGCTCCTGGCAGAGGGCCTTCTGGGCTCTTTTAAAGTCTTTGCCTCTATGCAGTGAGTGGATTCGTTGAAAATCTCGGACCTCCTCCTGGCAGAGGGCCTTCCGGGCTTTTTTTTGGTCTTTGCCTCTAGGCAATGAATGGATGCGTTGAAAATTTCGGGCCTCCCTGTGCGGGCGTAAATGCTGTGAAGCTGCGTTGCCTTGGCACGTAGCGCCTGGCAGAGGGCCTTCGAGGCTCTTTTGGCTAGGCTTCGCAGGACCTAGATCTGCGAGAACAAGCCGATCGAGTTGAATCCACGTCTGAGCGCTGCTTTTCGGTGGGTTTGAGTGGGGTGAGCGGGCTGAAGCTGTGCAAGGGTTTCGGTTCGCCTCGACGCCTTGAACGTACTGGAAGCTTGAAGAAGTTGGACCCTCTGTTTCCTAGTGACCTTGTTGCTTGTCATTTAAAGTGGACTCACATAAACTTAAGGCTTGGCGTTTTGGCAGGAATGACGTACCTGTTAGGAAGCTTGCTACCGAGCTCAAGAATCAAAGCTTTCGTTGACGCCTTCTTCTTAAGCTTTGTTGCTTTTCATCTTTTCTGTGAACTAAGTGAAGAATCTCGTCCCTAAGCCAGCCATGCTCTCGTCCCAAAGGCTCCTACGGTCGTGGAAACGGGTTCAATGTGACAGTCGACGCAAGGTGAACCTAGATAGACGCTCTTGAACCAAATCTTTTCCGGCCTTCGCAGGAAGTAGTTCTGCCAAAACCGATCTGCTTTTCGGTCGGCTGTAGTGCACGACTAGGCTGATCTTTGCAAGGGTTTCGGTGCTGGACCATCGCCTCGCTGGATTGCGCATACGCAAAGCTTCGAAGATTCGTCTAACTTTTATAAGGACCCTCGAGTTCCGGGTGGCGTTCTTGCTCGCAATGTAGGATGGACTCAGGTAAGCTTAGGGCTTGGTTTTTTTGGTCTGGCAGGAAGGATGTGCCTGTTAGGAAGCTTTTGCTACCGGGCTGAAGAATATGATCAGGCCTGCTCATAAAGCTTTGTTGCTTTTCATTTTTCGTGTGCTAGCAAGCCCAAAAACTTAGCGAGCAGTGTGGCATATGCAGGCTAGCCTTCCTCCAACCTACAAGGACCCTCGAAGTCCTCTTAGCTTTGTTGCTCTTTACGATGCAGAGTTTACGTTTTAGGGGGAGGGGGGTTGTAATTGTCTCGACGCTACAGCGCTGCTCAAGCCTCTAACAATCCGACTGCCGACTGCTTCCTCCCTCCTTTTTCTTTGCCGCGGTGGCCAGCATGACCTTGCGTTATGCCGAAGGTGATTTCGCGTGCAAGGAGTGTGGCGGCACTCGTCTGGAGTACGATGAGGCTCTAAGGGGTGGGCTCCTTCACGGTTCTTCAGTTCTTTCGGGGTCGCTCCTTCCGGTTCTGTTTTCCCCGGCTTGGGATCACGAGAGGGTTTCCTTCCACGGGAAGGGGGGGGTTCCTCGCAGCAGGACAACAAATTCTGTTGCCTCACGTGTGGCACAGTCCACGACTGCTGGGATCCCTTGGGGCTCAGCAGCATCGACGAGGTTCGCGGGTTCAAGTTCCGGGTTTTTAGTTCGGGGGTTCGGGTTCTGGTTTTCAGTTCGGGGGTGCCGTTGTTGTTGTTGTTGCTGCTGCTGCTGCTGCTGTTGCTGTTGTTGTTGTTGTTGTTGGTGCTGCTGCTGCTGGTGCTGCTGCTGCTGCTGCTGCTGCTGCTGGTGCTGTTGGTGTTGTTGTTGTTGTTGTTTTCCTTTCGGGGACGAGGAAAGGGTTTTTTTCTAGAGATTGACTTCTTTCAGGAGGAACACGTGGATGTGAGTGTCTTCGAGACCCGGACGAAGAAGGGCGTCAAGGTGTACGAAGTCCTTGGTCTGAGTTAAGGTGTGATCAGACAAAGTAGAGTTCTTGGGTTTCTTTTGGATTTTTTCTAGTTCTTCTAGTCCCTGGGCTTCCTGGACACCTCAGGCGAGGCACACACATATCGTGGACCTCAGCCGACACCGTTGGCGCCGGACCGTCCGCATTCGCACCGCAGGTCACCGTCAAGAGCTGCGGTGTACTTCACTTTAGGGTTTTGAGGTTTTAGGGTTTAGGGTTTAGGGTTTTGAGTTTTAGGGTTTTGGGGTTTTAGGGTCTTGAGGGCCAGTGCCCAGGTCAGCAGTCCCGATTCCTGCGACCCGTTTGTCCCTAAGCGCCTAAACCCTGAACCCTGAACCCCAAACCCGAAGCCCTAAACCCTAAAAGCCCTAAACCCTAAACCCTAAACAACCCTAAACCCTAAACCTCGAGCCTTGGTGCCAGGGCGGGAACCTTTGCCTCCACGCCGAAGAGCCGCTGCTCGGGTGCAAATAATATTAATAATAGAATAATATTAATAAGTAATAATAACAATAATAATACTAACAATAAGAACTATTATTATTAATATTATTATAAAATAACATTAGTATTCTTATTACTAATATTATTACTGTTATTATTATTGCTATTATTACTCTGATTATGAGGGAACCGTCGGCCCCAGAGCCCCCAGGGGGCTCCAGGTTTTCTTTTGGGATTTTGGCTTAGGGCTTAGGGTTTAGGAGTTAGGGGTTAGGGTTTAGGGATTAGGGTTTAGGGTTTAGGGTCTAGGGTTTAGGGATTTCTAAAGAGGTCCGTGTAGGGTTAAGAAGGTCTTTAGAAAGTCGTCTCTAGGGTGCAGGTTTTCTAGAGTTTGCATCGGGTTTGGGTCCTGCGTTTTCGATTGAAGCGTTTTAACCCAACGGCTCTTTGACTGCTTGCATTGGGTACAGTGGGCCAGCTTTAAGAGTGCCGAAAGCCGGCGTGAATTTCAGAAGTAGTATAGGGGCCTTAATAATTAGAATAGGTTTGTGGGTATAGTATACTATAAATATAATAAGGAAAGCCCAAAACCCTATTCTAATTATTAAGCCCCTACACTCTAAACCCTTATAGTAGGTCTTATAGTAGCCCTTATAGAGCCCTTTAAGGAACCCTTTAAAGGAACCCCCAAAACCCTATTCTACTTATTAAGGCCCCCCTACATTACGTTGTCGCATTGCGAAGCCGGAAAAGCAGCCGAAGTCACAGGTGAGACATGGCAAACACGGTATCTGGCCCGGTACACTGGTAGCAGTGGCAACGGTAGGCCAGAAACCCGACATCCCGGGTTTAGGGTTTAGGGGTTTAGGGGTTTAGGGGTTTAGGGGTTTAGGGGTTTAGGGTTTAGGGTTTAGGGTTTAGGGTTTAGGGCATAAACCCCAGACTCCAAACTGTAAACCCTGAGCCCTGAGTTTTATACACCTATAAGCCTCTTGTAGAAGCCTGAAAGAACCCTGATCTCAAGGAGCCCCTGAAGGAACCTTTCAAGGAAACCTTAAAGGAGCCACCCTAAACCCTAAACCTTAAACCCTAAACCCTAAACCCGAAGCCCCAAACCCTAAAGTCCTGCTCAACCCCTTGCTTGCCAGCCACAAAACGCAAAGGCATTGAGCGCTTCCTGGTTTTCAGCCGGGCGACGCAGAGTCTCTTCAAGAAAGGCAAGAAACTGGTTTAATCTGGTTTAGGGTTTAGGGTTTTAGGGTGTAGGGTTTAGGGTTTTAGGGTGTAGGGTTTGGGGTTTTAGGGCTTAAGGTGGAGGGTGCTAGGTTCCGGGTTTCAGGTTGAGGGCCGTTGAGGGTTTAGGGTAGAACCCTTGCAGTCCCCCCTTCTATCGCAGCCTTGGCAGCCGCAGATTTTGGTTGGGGATCCGGGGTGTAGGTCAGGGTTTTCTACTGCTCATCATGCCTCTGTTATAGGGTTTAGGGTTTAGGGATCTGGGGCCAAAGATTTCTCTTAGGGGCCTAGACTAGACTGGAGGTTAGGTCGCATGCGAGATTCTGTCGAGCTGTGTTTCAGCCGGGTGGTTTCCCTAGGTTTCTTGGAGCCACATTGGGCTTAGGGTTCAGGGTTTGGGAGTCAGGCTGAGTTTAGACCTGCTGCAAACCCTTGCCTAGCAGGCGGTGTACGTGCACATCCCCTAAACCCTAAAACCTAAACCCTAAGCCCTAAACCCCTAGCCCCCAAAACCTACCCCTCAAGCCGCAGCCCCAACGCACGGCGAAACCCCAGACCCTAAAGCCTCAAACCAACCTTTCAGGTGGAGATCTTCACAGAGAGAAGCCTGTTACAGGGAGTTTCGGGTTTAGGGTTTAGGGATTACCAAGACTGTTTTGAGGTTCCTTCTTATACTTATAGTATCATGTACCCCAAAGCCGCCCTAGTCTGATTGCTGACGCCCCTATGTTATGTCAACCCAGTGGAATCGATCAATAGTGGCCATAGTGCTACTTGCAACATATGACAACCATGGTGCGAACAAAGGGCTGAGAGCTTAGGTTTGGGGCTTGTCCGCTGATTGATTTACGAACCTTTACTGTGCTAGCAACGAGTGGTAAAAGTCACACTGGGAAGCCGGATGCAACCCAGGAAAACCCTAGAGACCCTTAAAAAAATCTCTAGAAAAGCCTAGAAACCCCTATAGAATCTCTAGAAAACCCTAGAAACGCCCTATAAAATCTCTAGAGCTCTGAAAGGTGCTCGTACCCAAGCCCTGAACCCCAAACCTGCTGCAGCAGGTATGAACTTCGGGGCCGCGACCTCAGCTGCACATTCCTGGACGGGGTTTAACCCTCAACACTAAACCGAAATCCCATCATGTATGTGTATATGTATGTATATATATATATTATACATACACACATGCACATAGACACATTTATTTGTATATATATATATATGTATATCTATATTTTTTTCTCTATATCTATCTCTATATCTATATGTATACATACCCATATCTATATCTAGATCTAGATCTAGATCTAAATCTATATCTATATCTATACCTATATCTATATCTGTGTATATATATATACACACGTATACATACATATATACATTTATATATGTAGATATATGTATATGTATACGTATATGTATATGCGTGTGCTCTTTGAACCCAAGCCCCGAAGCCGCAGAGCTCCGGAACACTCGGTGACCCCTAAAACCTCAATCCTAAGCTGTAGCTGATGACCCGGTTTAGGGTCTAGGGTTTAGGGGTTTAGGTGTAGGGTTTAGGATTTAGGGTTTAGGGGTTTAGGTTTAGGGTTCAGGGGTTTAGGTTTAGGGTTTAGTTACGGTTTAGGATTTAGGGTTTAAGGTGTTCTCATGCCAACATCCTCGAGGTCACCAAGTGCTCCCCAAAGCCCATGATCCTAAATTTTAGACCCCCTCCAGAATGCCGGCGTAGACCAACAAAGTCAAACACGACATTGACATAGAAATGGTCAGCTAAACCCTAGGCCTTAAGTCCGAAACCGTTTGACGCCAAATCCGAAAGTCTCAGCGGCGTAACCACTAAGCCCCAACATCCGAAACGGCTGAACCTTGCAAAACCTCAGGTTGTCAACACCTACGACCTGGGAAAGTGCACCGGACCTTTCGACTGCCCGGGGCCCCGCTGGGCAGGGAGGGGAGGGGGATTTTAGGGTTCAGGGTTTAGGGGTGAGGATGGCACATGTTGTGGTGGTGGTGGTGGGCGGGACATAGGGCGCCGAATAGAACAAGGTTTGAGTGGACTACGTAGAATTTAAAAGGGAGTGAGGGGTTACAAGGGTTTTTGCTGATTTATACTGCAGGGATTAGAGGGCGGATATTATCATTCCAGGGGTTTTTGGGTTAGGGGTTGGGGTTAGGGGTTCGGGGTTTAGGGGTGCGGTGTTTAGGGCTTCTAGGTTTTACTTACTGACGTTTGCTGCTTCTTAAGTATCAGCTTTTGCCCTCTAGGCTCCTTCTTTACCATCGGCAGCTGACAACAAGCTGTGACTAAACAATGCATGTCTGCATTATTTCTATTCAGGTGTCGCTTACTCTTGTCTCAGTGTTAAGAACGGTAGCGCAATATCTTCAGGCTCAACGTCGCCCTAAGCCCTCGTCGCTAAATCCTGAACCCTATAACCCTAAACCCTATAACCCTAAACCCTAAACCCTAAGCCCTAAACCCTAAACCCTACTCCGGGTCGGTCTGCTCAGGTGAGAACTTGCAGCACTACGGCCCGGTGGTTGGATGCGCAGCTTGGTAGGGCTCAGCGTTTAGGGTTGGAGGCCCCGCCAGCGCCACCACACCTAAACTGAAAACCCTAAGACCCAAAACCCTAAAACCACAAAGCCCTAAAACCATAAGCCCCAAGACCCTAAAACCACAAAGCCCTAGAACCCTAAGCCATAAACAGTCTTGGCTGGGGTTCCATAACCCTAAACCCTAAACCCTAAACTCTAAACTCTAAACCCTAAACCCTAAACCCCACTAAACCCGGAGCTGAGGAAACCTGGGATCCGGACCAGGACAACAACTTCCCTCATGGACAGTGGGTGGGCAAGAATCTCTACCCCAACGCCCGGCTGCCTAGAATTCGATTTTTTCGGGTTGTGCCAGGCTACGATTTCCAGGTTTCTGCGGGTTTAGAGTGTTTTAGTTTAGGGGTGTAAGGTTTACGACCTGGGGAATCTCTACCCCAATGCAACTCGTGCGGCCGAGCCGAGCTTGCCGCTAGTTCCGTCGTCACAGTAGTCATATGGGAGTTTCCGAAAATTTGGGGTACCTTATTTTGGGGGGTCCCATTAAGGTTCCCAGTATTTTAGGGTACTATATTTGGGTTCCCTGATTTTCGGAAACCTCCATATTCAGCACAACACTTCGCCGTCTTGGGCTCCCTTCAAGAGTCTCGTCGTTTCACATGGTTCAGCTAGCGAGATGGGCGGGAGGTTCGATTCCGCAGCATCGCGGAAGGCATTCTCGTTTTAAGACAGATTCCAAACCTGTCCAGTAACCCCGAATCCTGCGCCCCAAAGCCCAAAGCCCAAAGCCCACAGCGACAGACCAAAGCCCTGAAGCCAAGCCCTAAACCCTAAACCCTAAACCCTAACCTTGAAAAACCACAGCAGAAAGCCAAGCTCTCGGGGCCTCGCCACGTCTCCCATTCTGCCAGGCGTCGTGGTATAGCCTTCCGGGGAAGCTCCTTGCTTCAATCGCTGAGTTCTGGTTCTATTGGCTTTGAAGCTTAATATGAAGTTTAAGGTTTGGAGGTTAAGTTTAAGGATTCACGGTTTCCCAGACCTTAAACCACAGTAAACCCTGAATGCGATTTTTTGTCGCTGCAGCGCACGCATGCCTTCTACGCGCAGCCAAGAGGTGCTCTGTTCAGAAGTAAGATGTGGTTGAGGGCTTTCGGTTGTTGGTGTTTCTGGGCTTTAGGGTTTTGGGGTTTAGGGTTTCGGCAGGTTGTAAGGTGTCGTACTCCAGGCTTCTTGTATGCTGTGGGGGTTCGCGCAGGCAACCTCTGGATTGTTGTGTGTGTCTGTGTGTGTCTGTGTGTGTGTCTGTGTGTGTGGGTGTGTGGGTGTATGTTTGTGCGTGTGGTTGTTTGTGCGTATGGTTGAGCAGGCACCAGCTGCACTCGCATCAGCAGAATCAGCCAATGCAGAGGGCACAAACATACTCGGACCTTAATGAACCCTCAAAACGAATACCAGCTAAAGCGCAACCCCGAAACCCAAGACCCGTGGAACCTTCTGCGAGCAGAGGTGCAGCTCCAAAAAGTTCTGGGATCAGCAGGGCGAGTGCACTCAGTTGGAGCCCGGTGGGGCGTGCCGTGGGTGCACTTAGATGGGGGTTCCGAAAATAGGGGTAGGATCCTTATTACAAGGCCCCCAAAATAAGGTACCCTAATTTTCGGAAAGTCCCAGATGGATGTTGAGGGCTTGCGAGTTAGGCTTTACGGCCTAGGGGTTCTGGGGCCAAAGTGCTCAAGGGACTGAGCCAAGCAAGTCTTACAATCTTGCCCGAGTGCTCCAAAACCCTACGGTACCCTAAACCCAGGCCCTAAACCCTAAACCCCTACACCCACCCCCTAAACCCAGACCCTAAACCCTAAACCCTACACCCCCAAACTCCAAAACCCAGTAAACCCTAAACCCCTAAACCCCTAAAGCCCTAAACCCCGACCCCAAACCCTCCCGAAGCTTTAAACTGCAAACCTCCCACATTCCCAAAACCAAAGCCCCTTGAGAGGCCGTCGGCGAGCCCCGTGACCCCCTCTCCGCTCTTCTAGGGTTTAGAGTTTAGGGTTTAGGGGTTTAGGGTCTCTGGCGCTTTTAAGGACTTTATAAACCTCATTTAAACTATAAGGTATCATATAAAGAGTTCCTATAAGATGTTATATGAAGAGTTCCTATAACATATTATGTAACGAGTTCCTATAACGTATTATGTAAAGAAATCCTATAACATATTTATATTTCCGGGTACGGTGCTTTGAGGTTTAAGGCCAATCCGTGCCAAGTGGTACGAAACAGCAGCCCCCCTAAACCCTAAGCCCCAAACCCAAAGCCCAAAACCCTAAACCCTAAGCCCTAGGCCCTAATTCCAAGCCCTAAGCCCTAAATCCTAAACGCTATAGTCACGCTGCTACGAAACTCCAGCAACGAGAGCGTCAGAAGGGGCTGATCGCTTCAGGTGTCCGCTCGGCATCGTCCCTACAGGCTAGCTTTGGGCGGTTTCATCTACGTGATGTTTCTGGAGTTGACAGGTGCTTTTTAAGGGGTCCTCTTAGTGGCTTTATGCTGATGTATGGTGGCTCTATGGACTTTCTGGTTTGAAGGTTTGGGGGTTTCGGGGTTTCCCGACTTTGGGGGTGGAGCACCGGGTTCAAGGCTGCCCTGAAAGATGAAACCCTGAAGACTAGACCGTAAGTTCAGAACTCCACCGTGGAGCCTCCAAAGCCCCTTACACGATCCCTGCAAATCCACCGACGGGCCGACAAGCCTGAAGTTTTTTGCTGATGCCCTTTGTGAGTTTAGGGGTTGAGGGTTTAGGGTTTAGGGGTGTAAGGTTTAGGGCTCATGGGACTCTTATGAGGAACCCTAAACAGAAGCTTAATTCCTGAAAGCCCGATGCGCTCCAGAGCCCTTACTTACAAAGCCCTTAAGGGCAACCCAAATCGAAGCCTAAACTCCTAAAACCCTCAACCCCCAAATCCTAAACCCTCAACCTATACTATACCAGCCTAGACCCTAAACCCTGAACACTTATGCCCCAATACCTCAACAGTTACAGGGCCGGCCCCACTAAGTGCAGGAGTTCCTGCAGGTTTTGGGAATCAGGCTTCAGGGTTTTTAGGGTTTTGGGGTTTAGCGTTTGGGGTTTTGGGGTTTGGGGTTTCGGGTTTAAGGGGTCTACGGTTTAGGATCTAGGGCTTGAGGCTTAGGGTTCAGCCAGCCCCGAGAAGGAGTCTTGAGTTGCCGGCCCCACTGCTTAGCGCAGCGTAGTTGAAGTGCTCGCATCTGCTAGGCTCACATTCTTGCACATACACGTACCAGAAAGTGGGCGAGCTGCGCATCAGCAACCTGGAAGCACGTCAAGAGGCGTCGAGGGGCAAACGCCATAATGTCATACAGCAGCTTCCCAGCAAGACTAGGCTTCTTAAGAATTGCGCTAAGAAGTGCTGTAATGAGAAGCCGTGCTGTGGAGTTATGCAAAATGGAACGACTGCTACAAAGTGGAAGTAGAGACATTGAAACTGACAGCGGTACATCAAACTCTAGACATAAAGCGGCTCGATTCAACACGAGTATACTGGCGCCAGAATACCATAGCATCATCACATCGTCCAGCACCACCATGACATTAGTCATTAATCGTATAAACACCCGCCAAAAGGGACAAAAAATGGCGATTTGTCCGGGTACCACAATGTCAACACATAGCCAGTTTCGCACGCAAGCAGAAGCAATGTAAACACTCCGCACAAAATGAAGAGTGCAATTGCAAAAAGCGTTGTATATACGCAGTTTAAACAGACGGTAGCGGTAGCACGACAGTACTGCTACTTGTATGTACAAAGATAATGCTGCCTGCCTGTAGGTATGTTGCAGCGGCTCAGCATGGCCATACTAAGGCACAGCGACAAGGCAGGAGTATATTGATGTGATGGAAAACATGCAGGGGCATGATCTAGTAGGACAGTAGCACAGCAGCATGAGAAAGACTGTATGAACAGACGGAGCACAACAATGCAAGAATAGAATGACATGATAAAGCCAACATAGCGGGTGGTGACAGTATTAGGGCTTGAGAAAGAAATAGCCGAGTCGGAAGACAAACATACAGTTGCAGTGCGGTAGTGAAGTGATCTTGAAATATGGCAAGGTGAATGTAACATTCCATAAACTGTGTCCAGCTCGTAGCATGACATGACAAACCATAGTGTTATAATTTGTGTAAGCGCAAGCACACACCAAAAGCAGCAATCACGACATAGCACAGATCGGGGAAGGTAATGCTGCCACTACTCGAAGAACAAAGGCGTAGACGATTCGACCGGTATGCGGAACCTAGAACCACAAGCTAGCAGATGCACAGCTATGCAAAGGGATACTCAAGCAGCATTGCTGCATGGAGCAGCGATAACGGGTTACCTTGTCCCGGAATAGGATGTAGCGTTTTCGGTGGTCAGCGCCAGCCCCTGAACCCTAACACCATAGCGACAGCGCCAACAAGGCGAGATTGAAAACATCAGCAGCTTCGAGCACTTGATCGAAGGCCATCCTGTCAGAACCTAACTTCCTACCTCCCGAACCCAAGGTCGTAAACGCTCAACCCCGAACCCTAAACTCGAATCCGAAATCCGACACCCAAAACCCTAAACCGGAACTCGACATCCTCCATCCAATCTCAACATTCTAAGCTCTATTGAAATCCTAAACCCGAAATCGTTCCCCAAAGTCTAAAATCGTAAACCTGAGCCCTAAACCCTGAGCTCTAAATCAACGGCCTCTTTGGGCTCAGATCACTTGGGTTTGGCTCAAGCAGCCTATGAGATACGTAGCAATCAGCCAACCATCCAAGCAACCGGCCGTCTAAGCCCCACACCTGCAAAGTTTATGGGAAGATTGTAACCACCCCCGCAACCCCCGAACGCCCCAACAAATGGATCCAGAAGTCAGCGCTAGACTTCTGGGCCCATTTGTTTGTTGGGAGGGTCCGATAGGAAACCTAGTTTTTTTTCCAGAGTTTTGGCCGACTGTGGTGGGTTCGTAGGGAATAAAAGCGCGTGTCCAGGAAGGGGAGTAACCATCGGTAGCTGGGTTTTAAGAAGTTTGGGAGACACAGGCGTGAAAGTTGCACGCGTGCATGGCACGCAAAACTTTACAGCCTAAAGCCCATAAGCCAAACCCTGCGTGTCCCACGTTTGCCAGGCGGCGGTCGCGAATACGACCGAGCAACCGACAAAGGTGTTCACGTCCACTTTTGGGCGCCTTTGCTTGGATTTCTCAGCCCAAGCTGCTGATCTGGAGTCTAAACTTGACGAGGTGAGGTTTACGCTAACAGCCACACGCCGCTAGACCTAAAGGGTACACTGCGGCCCGAAGCGTTAGATTCCAAACCGTCAGCCTGAAACGCGGAACCCTGAACGCAAAGTTTTGAGATGTTTTGTTTTATGCAGAAACCACAAGCCCGGTGCCTCGGAGTAGCCGTGAACCTTACAACAACCCCAAGCCCAGAAAAGAACTTGAAACCCGAAAAGCCAAAAACTTGGAGACCAACGCCAAAGTCAACATGCAGAACACATAAACAACAGACATGCAGAGAGTAAAGATTGCAAGTACTTACAAGTTCTTGGGACATGGTATGGCCTTTATTGGGTCTCGTATGGGTTTTGTAGGGTACTGCAGGATTGGGTTTAGGAGCTGCGTGAAAGATCATGGCATTTAGCAGGTTACGCGCTTGAACTGAGGTACCTGAAATCTTACCTCCTGAAACCCTAAACCCTAAACCCTAAACCCGAAACCCTACCTACAGCCTGCTTGTTGAGTAGAAAAGGATGGCATTGACGACGTGGACAAGTGCCAGAGACGGATTGACGCTGTGAATTTGCTGTTCCAGCGGACCCCTGTCTTCTCTGATTTTGGGGGATTGTGCTTTGGGGGTTTAGGGCTTTGGGGGTTTAGGGTTTAGGGTTTAGGGGGTTGGGCTTTGTGGGTTTAGGGTTTCGGGGGTTGGGCTTTGGGGGTTTAGGAGCCAACCCAGCGGCGCGACTACATAAGCATGGACCCGGTCTTTACCCAAAACAGCAGCCACAAGAGTCTGCGCGGGCCCCGACCCTTGCAGTCTACGCTAAACCCTAAACCCTAAACCATAAAACCCTAAAACCTAAACCCTAAACCCTAAACCCTAGAACCTAGATCCGAAAACTTATGAGCAAAGCATCTGGAAATCCTGCACCACAATTACCCTGTCGGCTCGACACCCTGGCCCCGAAAGCCCCTGAGAAGTCGGCCCTCGTCCTGCGCTTGCTTGCAGCACCCGTGTATACTATAGGGGCCTTAATACTTAGAATAGGGTTTCGGGGTCTATTATACTGTAGTTATAGTAAGGAACCGAGGGTGTTGCGGGATCCTTACGATGATTATAGTATAATAGACCCCCAAACCCTATTCTAATCATTAAGGCCCCTATATGATCCCTGTAGCATGGCTTGGAAGAGTGCCCGGAGCACGCTCCAGCGGAGGAAATACCCCGAGCAACCGATTCTGCCAGATCCGGATGCCTGTCTGAATTCTGCGGCTCTTGGTCGTTTTTTTCTTGCTTGTATCAGTTGTTGTAGTCTTATATCGGTACTCTTATTGTTAATGCTGCTTCTAGTGTAGAAGGTGATCACTTGCTGACCAACATACATGGGTCTATGCAGGATTGTAGCAGTGTTCCATGGAGTCTTGATTTTAACAACGCCCAAAGCTCTAAATCTCAGATTGGACCTTGATCAATGGATCCAATTTTTGGATCCTTTTAAGGGATCTGGGTGGCCAAGTTGGTCGATGGTGAAACAGGCGGTGACCCGCTTGCAGAGCTCGCTGCATCCGTTGATCATGGCTTCTCTTTTGGCTCGGTTGAGAGCTACTGGTTCGTCTCAGGAGTCCTACACCCGATCTCCTAAACCCGAAACTCCCCAAGCTTAAGCACTACCCCGTTTCCGCTTGACTTTGTTCGGGTCGTTTCGGCCATCCGAGGGCTGCGACTTCTCTTTGCGCAAGCTGGGTGCCCAGTGATGCTACCAGGGGTGTAGGGTTCAGGGTTTAGCAGCACAAAACACTTAGATAGCCAATGGGAGAACTTTAAACTTTTTGGCCTTATATATTCGGACGATCCTAAAAAGTTTGAACTTTTTTGGGCCTGGTTGTTGAAGAAGAGAGAACATGGGGTCTGCGGCCTTCAACGCCAGATCGGTACACCAAGAAGCCTCTTCTACGGGAAGAGCATCGATCGCTGCGCTCCCAAGCAGCCTAGACCCTAAGCCCCTAAACCCCTAAACCCCTCAGTTTAGGTTAACACCCCAAACCCTGAACCCTGAACCCTGAACCCTAAAACCTAAACCCTATATATATATATATATACATACATACATACATACACATACACATACACATACACATACAGAAATACACACCTTCACAAGCTCCGAGCATCGCTTGAGCTGGTTCCGAGGTTCTATCCCTACTGGCCGATCGGATCTTTCCACACCACCACCACGAGCCCGGTACCGGGAAGCTGGGCTGTACACGGGGTTTATAGGGGTTTAGGGGTTTAGGGTTTAGGGTTTAGGGTTACTTATATCGGATTTTGCAAGGGTGTTTACGAGGCTTCTCGAGTGTTTTATGAGAGTTCGCTGTGGTCGACGGCGTTTGTTGTTTGTTCCTGAAGGCCAAAACTCGATATAACCCAAAGCCTCAAACTCCAAGCTTTACCTTGCACCCAAACCCTTAAGCTCCAAACCTCTATTCCCCAACCCTAAGCCGCTCACGTGTATGCCGATCTGCGTTCCCGGTTCGCCTGGCAATGCTAATGCCCCCTTCCCCCCCCTGTGCCCTTCAGGGAGGCACCGTGTTTCTCCGGTGGATGGGTGTAGGCTGAATGAGTACCCGCTGCTGGACTAGAAATCCTTTAGAGCCCAGGAAACTCCTCCAACAGCTCCGAAAACGATTCGGAGAGCTCCACGAAAGCCGAAACCGAGTGAAGGCCGCGGCCACAAGGGAAGAGAGATCCCAAGGGGGTTTTTGGTATTGGAATCGACAGGGGGTTGATGCTCAGATTTTTTTTGTGAAGGTTTTGGCGCAGGGGCCTGCGCTTTAAGTTTTTGGGAGGCTCAGGTTTTTGGTATTTAAGGGGCTTTGTGGTGTCGGGCCGTTGGGTTAAGGGTCACCGGGGGTACCGGGCACTCAGGCTTGCACAGAGTCAAAGGTACAATTGGCTCTAAAGGCAAGCGGTTTTGTCTCACCTGTGATCCTGGTGATAGTATCCGGGCATCGTGTTACTAGTAGCACCTATATCGGATATAAGGTAATGGCACACCAGAAGTGAAGTTTAATGATGTATTGAGGTCTTTACTGCTTCTATTCTGGATTTCAGGTGCTCTTCGTTGAAAACTGCGAGTACGACTGCTATCATATTCGCGTTTGCCGACACTCTAAGACCCCAACCCCGAACTTTACCTCTAGTCCCTAAACATCCCTAAACCCCAAAACCCCAAAGCCTCATAAATTTCAACAACGGAAAGAGCAAACCCTAAACCCTAAAGTCTTCGCTGAGGGCTCGACAACCGCAACCGCGGAGCCCGAAACGGCCCGAGCAACACGTACACGGGAGCCTAGGTAAAGCCAGGTGGCTGGCACCATGCCTGCCGGCCCCTCGGGCACCTCCCACGGACCGGAATTTTTTGCCGTGACGTCCTTTCGACAAGGGTTGCGCGCCCCCCAGCCCTTCACGAGTTGGAGCCGGCCCCCCTTCTTGACAAGGGTTGCCCCTCCCTGGCCTTTCGGAAAGCCCACATGAGAAACCAGAAGGAGACAGACTCACAAAGCCGACATGCAGTGCTGCTTTCGATTTTGCCTGGGCCCCGTTGAATATGACGACCATCGTCGGCGATGCCAAGGCCCACGCTGGGATGCCAAGAAGACTTTCGAACTAAACTGTAACTCAACTCTAAAATGCTTGAACTCAGGCACAGGTGTGAGCGGCCTGGGTGTGCACGCACCAGCGAGCATCCATGACGGTACCACATCTTAAACCCTAAACCCTAGAGAGCCGCAGGCCGGGATGGCGAAGTCCACCTCGGCCCGGGAGCAGAAGCGTCGCCTAGGCCGCAGGGGGTGTGATGACGAAACCATTGTGGTTTAGGCTTGGCTTTTGGGTCAGGGTTTGTGGTTTTGGGGTTTAGTTTTTTTTGATTAGGGTTTGGTGTTTAGGGAGTGCGATCTTGGGCCTCAGGGGTTCCAGGGTTTAATTGAACGACCTATGCAGGACGAATATTGCCGAATCCATGCATGACTGATGCCTCCTGCCTTCCGCTGGAGCATGCTCATCACCACAGGACCTTGAATCGTAAGAATCAACTGAGGGAGCACTGTCCCAGCCTGGAAGCACGGACTCTTTGTGAGCATGTGTTGCGAAATCCTAGGTTTAGGCCGACCGATTCGTTTAGCTGCGGCCCTATTAGAGGCACCTATTCACGAAGACTTTCGGGGAGCCGTGAACTCCTGCCAGTACTGCCTAGTATGCACCCTACAGGCCCGAAAAATACCCTAGACGCACCGTGAGCCCTGAGGCTTCAGAAAGCCTTGAGCCCTCTCTCGAAGCCCTACGCCCGAAACCCCACAGACTGAAGACGGATGTTGTTGTTCTGCGAGATGCTTTTGTTTGGAAGGGGCTTTCCAAGCTATCAGCAGGAGCGAGAAGTTCTAGAGATTTTGTACAGTCTGTCTGACAGGGACTGATGGGACTTTCCAGTGATGATGGATTTACGTGGCCTCGGAGAGCATTACAGAGATGGGGATATCATCTCTTTGATTTTTTGTCGTCCCTTCATAGCCATATAATAATATACCCCAAGACCTCATTCTTTAGGCTCGCATATTAAACCTACAACACGCTTATAAAAAGCCTACGAAGCCTCAGGGCCGTATCAAATCCCATGAAACCTGATAACTTATAACCTTTGTAGAACCCTCGGAAAGCAATCTGCCAGGTATTTCTGCCTCCCGTGAGCCATTTTTCAATTCGAGCACAAGCTTCGTTCATGGCGTTTCACCCTTCTGGCACCGCCCGCGAAGCCAAACCAACCAGGTTCTGGCTTCGGTCCTGGGATCCTGTCCTGGGTCCTGCAGGGTTTAGGGTGTGAGGTTCAGGGTTTAGGGCCAGGCTTCAGGGGATATCGGATCTCATATCCCGCCAGGAATATCGCGGAGATGCTTATCGTTAGGATGCGGTCCACCGGTATCACACATGAGCCCCCTGACCAGGGAAGTCTCAAAAAATCTCAAAAAGGCAAGCGTACCGCCGCATCGAATGTTGCCGTTGTGTCCAACATGGCCCTGTGTTGCAATCAACTGTTGTTACTCAGGTTATAAAAACCCGAAACCCTAAACCCGAGACCTTGAACCAAACGGAGCCCGAGTTGGAACCCGGGTGTTCCAAAATTCCTCCTCACGAGTTTCGTGCGCGGCCGGCAGGTTGAGGCCCCCAGCCCTAACCATAGGCCAGAAGCCCGCCACCGTAAATCCAGCCACGACACCCTAAAAAGCCAACCAAGCCTTCGCAAATATCGGAGCACCTAGCTCCTTCCGTGTGTAGCTCCAACACCAGCAATTTCGGGAATCCCTGTCTGAAGACAGAGTTTCGAGGTTGTGGGTTTGCCTTAAAGGTCCTATATGTTCCCAGCCATGCAAGCGCCAACACTAAAGCCCTGATGGAACCGTGCATGCTGATCCACGGACACGGATTGCCAGCCCTGGTGTCTTTGAACCCAGGGGCGGCATGCCGCGTCCGCCTGCAAAATGACGACCATGGCCTGCACGAGCATGTGAATCAATAAGTTGACTAGGGTTTCGACGGGGAATATGATAGTACAAGGGAAAAGCAGCGGATGCTAACTCAACAAGCACCCTTCTCTTGTGACGCTTAGGGTAGGGATCCTGGTATTATGACCCTTGAAGAGGAAGGGGACGATTACAAAGGGGTCTATGTCTATGTTGCATCTGTATTAGGTTTCTCTTGCAAGGAGAGCACGAGAACGGGCCGGGGTCCAAATGTCAAGATTGTTTGGAAGTGCAAGAATGAGAGAGAGCAGGTACGAAGATTTTGGTAGGCACGCGCACGGCTAGGGTTAAGCCTTACATAGGGCTTCGGACCTTTGGTTCTGCTTTCCGTTTCCATGAGCCCTAAATCTTGAACCCTAAACCCTGAACCCGAAACCCTAAACCCTAACCCCCCCGAGATCCTCAACCCGGAACCCGGAGCCCTTGAACCCTGCAGCCTAGAACAGGGTTCAGGGTTTCAGAGTTGGAGTTTCGGACTTTCAGCCTTTTCCCTCACAGATCCGCCAGAAAGAGACAGTGCAATTTCGACGGGTTTTGGAACATCATACCCCAAACCTCCCCGCACCCTGCAGTTTTCGTCTGCACGGATCTGCAAGCAACGACACAACCCGAAGCGGAATCATTCAACCAGGAAGCCAGTAGTGGGAAGATGGGTCTCCACATGGGGGCTCATCATGTAAAGCTACAGCGACAATGTAGGGACTATTTAGTTTCAAGATGCCCCTAAACCCTAAACCCTAAACCCTGGCCCTGAACCCTAAACCCTTAACCCTAAACCCTGAACCCTGAACCCTGAACCCTGAACCCTAAGTCAGCCATTGAACCTTGGAACCTGTCGCTGCTTTGCCTCGGCCTGTCTGCTGCACGGAACCCTCAACAACCGTACTATAGTGTATAAATATACATACAAATATAAATAAATAGGTTAGATAGATAGATAGATATATATATATATATCTATACATATATATATATATAGATAGAGTTGTAATACTAATGTACCCTAAGCCCTAAACCCTGATACTTTTACAGCCAAACAAGGGCGTAGGGCCGGATTCGTGAGGCCGGAAGCTACGACGCTGTACTGCAAGGCGGCTTAGGGTCCAGGGGTCTGGGGGTTTAGTGGGCTTAGGGTTTGAGGGGTTTGGGTTCAGGATTTAGGGGGTTTAGGGGGTTTAGGGTTTAGGATTTGGGGGGTTTAGGGGGTTTAGAGTTCAGGATTAAGGGTGAGGTGTAGGATTTAGGGGGTTTAGGGGGTTTAGAGTTTAGGGGGTTCAGGGTTTGGGGTGTTTGTTGGGTTTCGAGGTTTTAGGGTTTTTTATCGGGTAGAGGGTTAAGAGGTTCTCCGTTGGCTGCAAGCCCTCACGTCTCAGGCATCGATTTTTTGGGGTTTGCCGCTTGCCGAGAGCTTTGGGATTTTTACGCGGAGATGCATGCCACATCCCCAAGGCTCGGTACTTTTTGAATATTTTCTTATGACATGTTGGTTTTGTGCTCCTTCTGTACATGTCTGTGTGCCGTATGCATCATCGAATGAATGTTGCATGGATGGGTTGATGGGTGGATGGATGGATGGATGAATGCAGGAACGAATGAATGGAAGGAAGGAGGGAAGGGATGGATGGATGGATCGACGGATGGATGGACGGATGGATGGGTGGATGGATGATACAATGTGTATAGAAGTATGTATGAACGTCTGTACCTACGCAGGCAGGCAGGCAGGTAGGCAGGTAGGTATTTCTGTAGGAACCAATGTAGGCAGTGATGTATGATGCAGGGCTGCCAAACCCCCCCCTCCCCCCCAGTGGGGCCATACATCCCACCCTGGCCCTGGGGTTTCGTTGTTGTGGTGGGCTTCTGCACCCCCCTTAGCTGAGGCTTTGGTTGGCCTGAACTGGAATGCGCAACACGTGTTACACAAGGATCTGTTGTCACGATTAGTGACTCAACTACTGTTACATCTTCTCCACCACCATACATGTCTACAATTGCATCGACTATGTTCGTGCGGCCCGCATCCGCCGTTCTTGAAGCTCTTATGTGTTACTCCTTATCTTCCTTCTTGCTGTGGCACTGGTGGTACTGCTCATGATGTTATGCTGCTCTAGACGGCGACGCAAGTCGACAACCAGATCATGTTTGACATCATGCTCAACATCATCATTGTCGTCGTCATCTTCATCATCAGTACCACAACAGTAGCTGCCACCATCGCCATCGCCATGCAGCCCTCATAAGTAAGCAGGAAACTACCTCGCAGATTGCCGCTTTCCGCGCAGGGCAGCTGGGGGGACGTGGCGGGGGGATACCACCCCCCCCGGGACCCGAGAGCATATGTATGTGCATGTGTATGCACATGTTGATTTGTATGTGTGCATGTATGTATATGTACATATGTGTCCTATTCTTATGTTTAATGTGTGTATATCGATCTTCATGCATAAGATGAATCTTCTGTATTAGGTACTTGTATTTGCATACATGTGGATATATGTATATATATACATGTATGCATTTGTATACGTAGACATAGCCCTAAACGAAAGCTGTCCAAACACCCCCCTAAACCCTAAATCCTAAACTCTCGCAAGAAGGCGGGCTCCGACGGCGTCTCGCTCGGCGACTGCCCATTTACACACTCCGTGCAGATGGCGCTAGGCCCCTGTAACCTCTGGGCTTCTTTGGGTTCTTGTTGAAGGATATAATTTAAGTTACCAGAATAGGGATCTATAGTAAATGCGGGTTCTTTATCATTGTAGCTTGAATTAACTGCACATTTTGTTCATCTTGGCAACCGACTGGTTTTGTGAGGGTAATAAAACGGGTAGTAGGGATGACGATCACTCCAGTGCTGTCCTGCTCTTGTTACTGCTAGTAAAACTAGCAGCACAGTTTCTAATTTAGCTGCTTCTAACACGAGTGCTCGGTGATGCTGCCGCTGCTGACACTGTCGCGGCACTACTGCTATTGCGAATTCTTGATTAGGTTCTTATGCTCTCATGAGTACTACATTGTACGACTTCTGCCAGTATTGCTTCTACTGCTGCAGTTTTAGCGCTTCGAGACTACTAGCACTGGTAGCATTACAATCACTACAGGCTTTGCTACCATTGCTGCTGCTGCTGCTGCTGCTGCGGCTACTGCTACTGCTACCTGTGCTGCTTCTGCTGGTTGTGCTGCTGCTAGTACTATTACTTCCCTACCCCCCGGGTTCGACGCCCGTCGCGGAGCAAGTTCGATGATGATGATGATGATGATGATCGGCACACGTGGTGCTAAACCGCACACTAGACTGCACGCTGCAGCTGCGCTTACTATCCCCGTAATCCTTGTTGAAGTAGTCACACGCACAATCATTCGAAAGTAGGAACCCCGCTCGGTGCGATGCAAAGTGTCATCATTTTCTATGCTTGGGATCCCACTAGACCATGGGACGTCATTAGGTTGTGGGCATGGATGCTCTGCTGTCAAATGCACTAGACCATGGACGTCATCAGGTGTTGGGCATGGATGCTCTGGTTTCAAACGCACTAGACCATAGACGTCAGTCAGTAGGTTGTAGACATGGATTCCATTAAAACCTGAAGACACCAAAATTAGATAACAAAAAGCCTCTTTCTGACCGCTACGTTCTGGGCACGAGAATCCAGACCGCAAACACAGCTAACAACTAAGAACATCTCAAAGAGAAGTGCGGCAAATACCAGACTTTTGGCTTCCAGCGTGAACAGCAACTTCAAACAAGCAAGAAAATGAGCAAACACCCACATGCTTGCCAAAACTTCAACAACAACAACAACAGCAACAACAGCAGCAGCAGCAACAACAACAACAACAGCAAAAGCAACCACTGTAAAACACAGTATGTTTGACAACACGAAGTCTGAACAACGATAGGTCTGGGCGTCGCACCGGTGAGTTAAGGGTACTACTTCTACTGCAGCTACGAGTTCTCCCAGTACGACGACGACGGCTACCACTAATACATTGCCGGGAATTCAGAACAATTATTTGGCTCAACCGTCTTGGCAACCTTGGTAATCTTGGCCATCTTGGTCAAAAGCAAGATTGCCAGCAATCCTGCTCATCTTGCAATCTTGGCCATCTTGCCCCACTTGCCCCAATTGCTTTTCGACTAGTCTGCCTTTTGGACCAAGATTGACCAAGCTTGTTGGCAATCTTGCCCCCCGCCCCTTTCCCCCCAAGTGGGACAAGTGGGGCAAGATTGCTTTGGCAAACTTGCTCCAGTAATTGTTCTAAATTCCCGGCACATTGTACTATGATTTCTGCTAGTACTACTGCTACTACTACGACTACTCCTACCAGTACTAGAACTAGTACTAGACTAGTACTAGTACTAGTACCAGTACGAGTACTAGGTACAAGATGCCAGTCTTAGAAAAGCCATGTAAATGTAGATCCTAGACTCAGCAGTGTCAAAGCACGCTATGCGCATTTTGTGTTCCAAAGCTTGTTTTGGGAAATTGCAGAAGGTTATTCGCAAGCTTGCATGGGCAGGTCTGAAGAACGTGAAGTACGAAGTCGTTCCCTGCACGAAGGACCGTTCTGTTCTTCCGTGTGAAGGGTTGTTGCTTCTGCATGTCGCAACTGCAACTCACAACGCGTGGAATTATTGCGTGCCGGTCAGCTTTCGGCTGTTCGGCTCAGAGAAAGTTCCCACAAAAATGCGGATTTGCTAACACACCTGTTGCGACAAATTTATGTTGCAAGAGGCGCTTGTGCGAATCGCAGTCTTGCC
>CAJNJA010014707.1:157-11834 GCA_905231915.1 Symbiodinium necroappetens | reverse complement strand
TTAGGGCAGTTTAGGGGTTTAGGGGTTTAGGGTTTTGGGGGGTTTCAAATTTAGGGGTTTAGGGGTTTAGGGGTTAAGGGTAAAGCCGCAACATACCTCAGCGCAGCCACCGATTGGAGAGAGGGTTAGTTCAGACTACCAACAGGCTGCGGAATCTAGACCCTACACCCCAACACCAGGAACCCTAAAACCCTAAAGCCCTAAACCCTATAATCCTATAAGTCCTAAACCCTAACCCCCCCACCAGGAACCCTAAATTTTAAAGCCCTAAACCCGAAACCCCAACACCAGGAACCCTAAAACCTGGACATTCCTCAACCCTAAGCCCAACTACTGGCCACCCTGGAGCCTTGCAACTACCAAACCCTGAAAACTCGAAGCCCTAAATCCCCAATCCTAAACTCGAACCCTACACGCCTCACTGAGTGCCCAACGAGCTTTCTGGACTCGCGAAACGTTGCGGACGAAACTTTGAAACCATCTCTTCTTTCATGCGCCTGGCACATCAACAAGGGCTTTAGCATGTTCTCAAGACAGGAACACAAAAGGAGTTGAGGGTTTAGGGTTTAGGGGTTTAGGGCTTATGCGTGGATTTTGATTGCTCTCTTGATACAAGTCCAATGTAGTGGCCTTGCGAAATCGAAAGAACTTTCGCGGTTCGTTATACTGTATTTGTATACAGGAACTAAAACTAACTGAAAGGGAATTACACCCCGACTCCAACAAGAATAACGGACTCTGTTGGGTTCCGGTATGAGGAACACTCCCAAAATCTCCCAACCCTCGGCCCGAAGTGAGATCCCCCCCTCATCCCAAGAAAGTCCGAAGAAAGAAGCCGTCGGGGAAGATGCGGACACAGCTTTCCACATTTTCGGCATGGTTCAAGGGCACAGGCAAAGGGCAAAGGTGTAAGATTCGGGGCCCTAAACCTTAAATCCTAAACCCTAAACCCTAGGCTTAGAGTCTTGGATGGGGTCTAAGGAGCAGGATTCGGGTTGAGACGAACCTTGTTTGCTACAGTCGCTGCATTTGAGCCATTGCTGCCCTCACTTACCTACTGTTATGATAAGAAGTGTGCTGGCATCACTTCTTGTGGCGTTTAGTCTTGCGGGCCGATGGGTTCGGAATATGAAGACGGCAGTATGCCTACATTAACCGCTGCTATCGCAAGTTAACATTGCCATGGCGGCAGCCATTGTTTTTTGTGTGATCTTCCTCAACCAAGCAAGCACAAGATATTCGGATGAAACAACAGGTTAACCTGGGTCGGAATCTTGCAACCAACTTCTGCTGCAGGGTTTCCAAAAACATTCCGTGAACTTAAGCTTCTGGGGGCTTATTCTAAACCCTAAACCCCGCAGGCCGGCTTGCAAACATCCATCAACCATCTGTGGCTGTCGCACCTCGCCACTTAGGCTTTCTTAGGGCTCACTATCTTGTGTATCCTGCTATTTGGGCTCTATTTTAGGGCTCCTGATGTATGCGTTTCAGGGGTTCTTATTACTATGGATGCTATTCCCCCCTAAGCCCTAAACCCTGAAACACCAAATCCCTAAACCTAAACCCTAAACCCTAAACTCCTAACTAAACCATAGACCCTAAACCCTAAACCCCTAAATCCCTAAACCCCTAAACCCCAAAATCCCAAACCTAAAACTTTTGGGGTGTCCCCAGACCTCCTTAGGACTTTCGTCCGGCCTCCAAACAGCCCAGCACTCCTCATCCTCCAGATAAGGCCTGGCATGAGGGCGGCCCAGTTTTCTTTTCGAAGGTTTAGGGTTTAGGGTAAAGGATAAGCCCTATAAATCCTAAGCAATCTGCATCGTTCTTGCAGGGTCTAGAAGTAAAAGGATCTCGTTAGGCTCAGGGACCGAGTCTCTGGTTCGGGGATTGGGGCTTACGGTTTAAGGTGTAGGGTTTGGGGTTTGGCGATTTGGGGGTGTACCCAAAAGTCTGCATTACCAGGCTTCCAAAAACGGAGGACCCAATCCACTTCCTATGCTCGGATTCCTTTCACCATCTACGGCTAAAGGCAGAGAACGATGAACTCCTAGGTCAAGCCGGTTGCTGGTTCCCTGTTGGGGCCATATTCAAAATGATCCTTTTTCGTCCTTCTTAGGGTGGAACTAAAAAAAGAGACCGTAAAATTGTATCCAACAAGGACCCAGGTTGGAGGAGGCTCTGGCTCCGGGATTTTCGGGGCCTCTGCCGGCTGGGAGAGCCTCCGCAGGGGAGTGGGGGAGTGGGTTGGGTTTAGCATTTAGGACAGGTTTAGGGTTTAGGGTTTAGGGACATCCTCCACTCGCACCGGAAGGCTTTGGAAGAGATATTTGGCTTTGATGTAGACTGGACTACATCTAACGACGAAAGGGATCATTGCGCTGCTCTGTGCGACTTCTTTGTTGCAGCAAAACTTCAGATTGAACCACGCAAATCGGGATGAGACAAGCTACATGCAACAGAAGTCACATCGACGAGACAACCCGACGCAAGCCTCCAAAATCCCCCAAAGGACTGAAATCCCCAGCAACCCCACAAGCCCTAAGCCTGAACCCTAGCCCTAATCTTCTGGATACTGAAGGGAGGCCCTACCCATAGGCTCCATTATCATTATAGTTCCTTGTGTGGTTTATATTTAGGATCTATAAGGTAATCCCCAAAAGGAACTGCTATGGAGCCTATGGGTAGTGCACCCCAGAGTTCGAACGACAGGGGGAGGGGGGGACACCGTGGGGTGGGGGGGTGGAGGGGGGCCTGGCAGCGCTGCACTATCTATCTATCTATCTATCTATCTATCTATATATGCATATATATATACACATACATATGTATATGGACCCTCTGGGTTCGGACTTGTATCCTTCCGAAAAAGCCGTGCCAGAGTCACGTCTGCGGGTCCGCCCGCGTGGCTGCCTGCATCATTGGGGGCTACTGGCTTCAGGGAGTCGGGGTTTGGATTTTTCAGGGCTTCCGGGTTCAGGGTTTACCTACACGTAGGGTTTAAGGCTTAGGGTTTAGGGTTTAGGGTTGGGCTTTTCAGGCTTCCGGGTTCGGGGTTTAGGGCTTAGGAGCTTTATGCATTCGGGTTTAGAGCCTCCGGGGGGCTGACAGGGACAGCATCGGGGTCCTTCGACAACAGTGGCCCACTGATATGGGGGTTTCCGAAAATTGGGGACCCTAATATAGTACCCTAAATAGTAGGATCCTTATTATAAAAGACCCCAAAATAGGGTACCCCTAATTTTCGGAAACTCCCATATACAGAATCTCGACACTGGGCAGCATATTCGCCACGTCTTCGCATGTATGTAGACCCTAAGTTGCAGTGCCCTTCTGAATTTCTGGAGTATCTGTTTGATGGCTAGGATCCCACAAATAGAAAAACAAAGTAACCCTGCAAAGCTACTGCAATCTAGGTACCTTACCACGGATCGAAGAGTCATCACCCCACACTGAATGAGCCTTCGTTCAACTTAGGGTTCAGGGTTTAGGGTTTCGATAGCTTCACCCCTCTTCTCTCAAAGACTCTAAGAAGCTCTTCAAACATCCGAAAAGCCCCAAAAGCCCTACACCATGAACACTAAATGGGCCCTTAACACCCAGTACCGGTTCAACTGCCTCGGCTATCAGGTTGCGCTCTTGTCCTCGCGGTACTGGCTGCTGGGATGCTCTTCAGTTAGTAAGCCTTGCCAGTAAAAGCTTCATTCCCCTTCGTTTGGCCAGCATGAGCTCTCCAATTCTTGGCTACGTAGCAACACTCACAGAAACGAGAGTTTTCGTAGAAACAGTCAGGAAAGTCTCCCGGACGTCTTGTCGATAATAATAGCCTGCGGAGCTCGCATAGCCTTTGCGCCAAACCGCATGCAAACGCCTCGACTTCACAAGATGACTTGTCCACCTCCCTGAACCCAGAAGCGATATACACCGCTCTCGGACGGCTCAGGTATTGTACTGTCAGAATTGTAGCTTAAACACGGTGACAATTAACACGTTCCGCAGCCTCGGGCCGGAATTTCCGGGCGCAAGAGCAGTTTAGATTGCGGACGATTTCAGGTACTACTATATTACTTCAAATACCACTATTACCACTATTGATATTAACTACTATTACTACGGATCCCGGACCCGGCCAGAGTTATTATTGCTACCTCCAACCCACAGACCATCCCAAGAGACCCTTCGACAAATCAACCTCAGGGCGGGGATATTGCTGCAACTGAAACATGACTGTCCCGACACAAACCTGCCTGTTCGCAAAACTGCATCAAGGTGCGTTATCGTCCCCAAAACATGTAGCAAGTAGACTAATATTCCCTAAATGTCATAATTTCCCTATGCCCTCATGCTGGAGTCACAAATGCTGCGCTCCTTCAAGAATATTCCACATTTCCGAGATCAACCGACTGCTGCAGTCGACCATATGCTACAGCCAATGCGCAATTCCCCGTTGCCACGGCCTATGCCCAAAACCACTACCTCGCAAAACGCAAGCCCCCATGAAGGTCAAAGCCAAAACCCCTAAACCCTAATCCCTATAAACCCTACCTTAAACCCGCACCCGAAGCCCTAAACCAGGAATCCAAAACTCTGAAGAGCCTTTCTCCGGTTCTCCTTCCACGTGCGTCCACATTCCTTGCATCAGAGGCGTGGACGTGCGTGACTCGGCCTCGGGAGGTCCGAAACTTTGTGGCTCAGGGATCAGGGTTTCGGGTTTAGGGTTTGAGATTGAGGGTTTACCTTAGGGATTAGGGTTTAAGATTGAAGGTTTAATTTAGGGTTTCGGGTTTAGGATTGAGGGCTTAATTTAAGGTTTCGGGTTTAGGATTGGGGGGCCTTAGGGTTCAAGGCTTCTGGAGTGTTGCATGCGCACGAGCCTCAGGGCTTAAAGTTGGTTTCTCATGTTTTTCAGATTCTGTCGGTCCCTTCTGCCTCTGGTGGGCAATGCTTTCGGGATGGGTCCGGATGACAGCCCGCACACGTCTACATACTTGGGATTTGCACGAGGCTTCTGAGCTTGGGATTCAAAGGTATCAGGTTGCAGCAATTCTGAATAGTTCAATAGGAACTCGGGAAGCAGACCGGGCTGAGTACACGGCGGCTGCGAGGCAGCGCTGTCTGCAACAGGTGGGTACAGGGAAACCCGAAATGTCTGCCCTCGATCCTGAAGCCCCCAGAACAAGGTACTTGGCGTAGGTACATCTGCTCCAAACATTATAGGCCCCCCTGCACCCTATCAGCGCCAAAACTTCCAAAACCCAGAAGAAACCCCCACACCCCCAGCGTTTGAACCCGAAAGCCTCGGAGTCCCTAAAACCCCTTAGACTTCTGACACCTTCACAAAAGGAGGATTCTCAGAGGCTCTGGCGTCCAGACATCCCTGGCACGGCGGCCAAGTTTCGGTTTGGAGCACTTAAGCTCGGGCCCCAAAACGTTAAACCCTATGCGGGTTCAAGCCCGGGCCTTTGCAAACAACAACTCGGGGGTGGGGCTGTGACGCCGTGTTTCCGGAGACTTCGGGTAGGGTCTATAGGGTTTAGGGTTTAGGGTTGTGCGGAAAGATTCAAGAGAATCCTGCCAAGTGCCGCTGATTGGCTAAGACGGAAAGCTCAAATCTTGGTGCCTGCTGAAGGTGAATTACAAACGAACTTGGGCAACTTCCCACGACAGCACGCTGAAAAAACACAACAGCAGCAGCAATCCGGCGGACCCTGGGACCGAGGAAGCTGAAGGTCCTTTCACGGAATGCCAACGCTGAGCTTCTTCGGGGAAATGTTGGGCCGTCCGTCCAAGAAGACCGCTGCAGGAGCCAGAGCATCAGAGGGTTTAGGGTTTAGGGCGTAGGTCCTGTCCTTGTTATACCTCACGGTAGTCATGACCCTTGGTCTGCGAGTTGGAACCTTCTCGTCCGGAAGGAAGCACTTGCGCATGCAGACTCCGCTTGTTTGCTTGGGAAAGCCCTCCATTATGGGTGCTACGCAGAATTGGGCATCCTGTGCGGTCATTCTCCGTGCTTGCTCTACCATCAAGAGCACCAACTTGCCAGACCTTCCGTGTCCAGGTTGAAGTCAAAGGCCGCTGAGAGACATCACAACACTCCAAGAAGCAGCCACTAAGTTCACAAATCCCCAAAAGCTCCACTCAGCCTTAAACCCCCAAGCTCTAAACCCAGACAGTAAGCCACAGACCCGAAAGCCCTAAACTCTAACCCTGCACCCCTCTACGCGCCCGCACAAGGTGCGTTATTCGCGGTTCAGGTTAAGCATTTGCGAGTTGAGCTGTTTTAATTGTAAGTGTAGGCCTTAAACAGGATTTAGGGTTACGGGTTCGCAATTAATTAGGTTAGGGGTCTCGCTTCAACTAGAGCGCTGAAAAAAATCTCTTACAAAGCAACTCCAAGTAAGGTCCCTAAACCCTAAACCTCAACTCTCTAAACCAAGAACCCAAACATACCTAAATACTAAACCCTCAACAAAACCAGAGACTTTTCCATATGTAGTCTGCATCGAGATAGGATTGTAGCAAATGCTGTGAAGCCTGAGGAGCTCAATCACTTCCTGCACACTGAATCCTAAACCCTCGACCCTAAGTTGAAACCTAAACCCTAAAGCCTAGACCCGAAGATGAATTTTTTAAAAATTATAATATATCTTTCTAGGTTCAAACCCTGAAGCAAAAAAGGGTACCACTAGTCAGGGTGGAAAGCCGTACGCCGCCAGCCGTCGGCAGGTTCCTAAACCCGGCACGTCCCTAAACCCCTGGATCATCAGCCCTAAACCCTAAAACCCTAAATCTCTAAAGCCCTAGAGCCCCAAAGCCCTAAGATTTGAAATCTAACCCCTAAACCCTTAAACCCTAAACCCCTGAATCCTGGCCAGCTGATAACACAAACGTCCGCCTGCACATCCCCCAAACTGTTGCTCCTTGACAGAATCCTGGAAAGGCTGTCGGAAGGTAGTAGGGCTCCATTTATGGGGGAGAGATCGAGTTCGGGGTTTAGGGTTTAGGATTCAGGGGGGGTCGATAATGAAGGGCTCCGTTAAAGGAGTACTAGGCGGGTTCCATGATATAAGGCGGCTTAATCATTGCAGCGGGGTTGGAAGTATTCCATCATATGATATGGGTACTTTCTAAATTAGGGTCCCTTTTTGGGGTCCCCAAAATAGTACGGCACCCTTATGGGAGGACCCGAAGAAGGGACCTTAACTTAGATAACTTCCCATATGTTCAATATGCCCCGAGGGAAATTGGCAGTGAAGGGGCCTGTCTTGGGATAGTTGAGGTCAAGTCCAGCACAACTAGGACACCAATTCATGGTTGCATGAAGTACAACACCCGAAACACTAAACCCTAAAACCCTAAACTGATCAGTTTGAGAGGCGAACCCCAAAACATAAAGGAAAAGAAAGTACTATGTCGGAACCATGTCCCCTGGTCCTTTACGATTTTGAGTGTGGGGTTGCATGCTTTAAGGCCTCGGCGTAAGATAGATTTCAGACTTTCAAGGAAGAGGGAGAAAGGTCACCAAGCTCCTATATACTACCGCTGTAACCCTAAACCTTAAACCCTAGACCCTAGACCTAAACCCTAAATCCTAAACCTAGACCCTGAACCCTACTCCTACATACTACCAGCATAGTCATTAAATCCCGAAGGTCGCCACCTGAAATCCCGACCTGCAAAAGCAAATTAAGGTTTAGCATTGAGGGAGTGGGTTTAGTAGAGCCCAGCATATAAGGTTTAGGCGTTAGGTTTTAGGGTTTAGAGTAGAGCCCATACGTTAACCTCAGCTTACAGCATCTCTCTTGGAGTCGTACTAGCGCCTAAACACTTCTGCAACGGAATTACATCAAAAGTTCTCTGAAAGCTAGAACCCGTGGTGGTCCAGCTGCTGCTGCCCAAAGCCTGCTGGCATTGCTGCCGCTGCCTTTCCAGCTGCAACGTGCCGAGCCTCTGTGCCCTCTGAGCGCTTGCGTGGTGGCAAACAAGCTTCCCGCAGAGGTTGCATTTGAGGATGGACGGGACTTCGGGGTGCTTCCGGGTCGTCATCTCTCTCCCCTAAACCCTAAACTCCTAAACCCTAAACTGCCCTCATCCGCCTCCTTGAGAGCCTCCTAAAGGCAGCTTTGGCCGGCCTTTGAATGCACGCCACTTGTCCCGCAGATCTTGCAGCCTGAAGTAATTGTCTGCAGGCTTAAGAACATATTGCCCCTTTAAGGGCCTAAACCCTAAACCCTAAACTTTATTGTCCTAAACCCAGCTTCCAAAAAGTCTCTGCGTAGCTGCCTGGAAGAGATTTAGCGCTGTCTTCCCGGGGCCCCAAATCTTCGCCTAAACCCTAAATCTTAAGACCCTAAAACCAAAATCCCTAAACCCCTAAACCCTAAACTCTAAACCCCTAAACCCCTAAAACCCTAAACCCCTAAACCCCTAACCCCTATACCCAAAACCCCTAGCATGGGACAACAGGCTATTGCTGCCAGCTACGAGGCTGGAATGAGAGGACGGTGGGGTCGTGGCCACGGCTATAACCTGTGGGTAGACTATGTTTAGTTTAGGGTCTATAGGTTTAGGGCTTGTCGATGAATTGTCGACACCGGGACCGTAACGGGACAGTATTCAGATGCCTTGAGCATTCGCCCCTAAACCCTGAACTCTAAACCCCTAAGCTCGCTGTTCGGAGGCTGAACTTGGGGTCTAGGTTATTGCCCTAAGGGTTTAGGGTTTTTAGGGGTTTTAGGGTTTAGGGGTTTAGGGTGTAGGGTTTAGGGGTTTAGGGTTTAGGGTTTAGGGTAAGGATCCATGTGCACAATAGCATATACTTGGGCCCCCAACTACCTGCACAGCGACTTCTTTAAGACCAAAACATACACGATTTGGGGACGCTCATGTACCCTAGACCCTTCGGGTATCCTTATAGAAACCCTAAACCCTAAACCCTGAATAGCACCATTAAAGGCACCCCTTACCACTAAAGTTTATTACAGCCTGCACCTGCACCCTTAAACGCACCCTTTGAAGGTACATGGACCCTTAGGCTGCAGAGTTTAGGGTTTAGGGTTTGGGGGGTTAGGGTTTAGGGGTTTAGGGTGTAGGGTTTGGTGCTTTATGGTAGGTTAAGGTACTCAAAGGGTCCAATGTACCCATTTATAGTCGAATCTAGGGCCCCTAGACCAGGAATGGTTATTCTGAGTTGGGAAAGTATATCCCCTATGACAGCACCTCGGACCCCTTGGGGAGGGTTCAAGGTTACCGTGGAACCCGGGAGTTCATCACAATGCCCAAAGGTCGGTGACCTCTTCGCAAGCTCCAGCGACTTAGACAGGGAGCTTAGGGGTTCAGGGGTTCAGGGGGTTTAGGGTTTAGGGGTTTACGGGTTTAAGGGTTTAAGGGTTTAGGGTTTAAGCGTTTAGGGTTTAAGCGTTTATGGGTTTAGGGGTTTAGGGTTTTGGGGGTTGAGGGTTTGGGGCTTAGGGGTTTAGGGCGTTTAGGGTTTAGGGTTTGGGATTTTGGCCTCGGGTTTGCTAATACCAAGAAACCCCGCTTATGAACAAAGAAGTCCAATGTGACACAGGGAGCAGACGGCGGTCTTTGTGCTTGCTTCTGACAATGTCGCGGAAACCTGCACCAGGTGAGGCTTGAACTTGACTTACTTGTTCGGAAGAAAGCAATTTGCGGGTAGGGTGTACACGATGTAACAGGTGAAAACTCACCAAAGAGGGACACTTCGGTCGAACACTCCGTCGCAACAGCTCCATAAGGAAAACCGCCCCAAACTCTGAACCACCAAACACACCAAACACGAGCCCCTTGACCCCCACCACTCTATAGCCTGGAAGCTCATGAGTTCAGGTGTACAGAGCTCGCAAGAAGCAACCGCAGAGCGAAGAACCCAGTAGCTACCCGGAAGCTGTCTTTGAGGGCTTAGGGTTTAGACTTCAGGATTTAGTTCAGAACCAGTTTTCTTTCGGTTCAGGGTTTATTTAGGGCTACAGAGTGTGGTACTGCGCCACCGCGCTACACAAGAGCGAGAACTGCTTACTGCGACCTTGCAGCATTTCTTCCAAAAGTCAACGCACTCCTTACGGTCCAAGTACCTACTAATCGTATGCGCGCCGAGATGCGAATTTACATTTCGCCTATCCTAAGCCCCTTGATATCTATATGTGTTGGGTGTTTTGGACCCTGAGTGGGTGTAGAAGTCGACGAAAACAGCGAAGAGACCGAAATGTTCGACTAGTCACTAAGGGCTGGGCTGGATTCAAAATCCGGTAAATTCCGACGCCCATATTACCCAAACACAAATCCCCCTAACACCCCCCCAAAAAAGCGAACCAGCCGTTAAAAGCCAAATCCTACGAAAGCCGTGCAAACACCTTCCAAAACTGTAAACCCGATCCGGCGATCGAACTCAGAAACACGAAGCCGCGAAACCTTGCAAGGAACGCTTAAATCAAGGGAACCCCAAATCCTAAAGCTATAAACCCAAACACGCAACTCTCAAGCACTAAACCCAAGAAAACTTAAAGAGCCCTGAAGGCCCTAAACCTGCACTTTAAGCCCCCAGCCCCAAAAGCGGCCATACACCCTTAAAGGAACCCTTGAAGGAAGCCTTGTAGGAACCCCTTCAAGAATCCATAAAAGGCGAAGGGAACCGCCTGTCGGCTGACGAGACCGGGCTTCACAGGCCGCCTTTGGCTCTCGTAGGTTCAGGATTCAGGGCTTTAGGGTTCAGGGGCTCAGAGGGTTTCGTGGTTTAGGGTCAGGGCTCAGGGTCTTTGGATAATGTGCAGTGACTGGAGAGGGGGAGTTGAAAGGTGCCTCTAGTGCTTTACCTGCCGTGTGAGTCATCACGTGAAGACCGTGTGTAGGGATTCTTCCATGTCTACCAGTGCAACAGGTTTCTATGCTGCTTCATAAGTTGGACTTAAAGTCGTCTTAAAATCATAAGGATTAACGGATCTTAAAACTGCAGGGTTCTATAGGGATGGGGTGTTGCGGGGTTCTTAGAGTCTTAGAGGGTGGAGGAAATGCTGTAGGGTTCTATTCAAAGTTTAAAGTCGTGTAGAGGGTTGTACAGGCTAGTTTGGTAAAGTAAAGACAATGTAGAGATCAGAACCATTTTCAGTATTTTAGAATCCTTGAAGCACCTTCATTGAACCCTTCTAGAACCCTAAACCTAACCCTAAACCATCATCGAACCCTCTAGAAGCCTAAACCCTAAACCTTAAACCCTCATCGAACCCTTCTAGAACCCCCTAAACCCTAAACCCTCATCGAACCCTTCTGGAACCCTAAAACCATAAAAACCTTAAACAGTCATCGAACCCTTGTAGAACCCTAGACCCTAAACCCTCATCGAACCCTTCTACAACCCTAAACCCTCAACCTTAAACCCTCATCGAACCCTTCTAGAGCCCTAAACCTTAACCCCTCATCATCGAACCCTTCTAGAACTCTTATAAGCCCTTAACCCTCATCGAATCCTTCCAGAACCCCTCCACATGAGACAAACAGAATGAAGATTCTTGAACTCATCGAACCCTTCTCTAACTCTAAACCCTAAACCCCTAAACCCCTAAACCCCTAAACCCTAAACCCTAAACCCTCAAAGCCCTAAACCCTTAACCCTCAAAACCCTAAACCCCTAAACCCTAAAAGCCCTTAACCCCTAAACCCT
>CAJNJA010014705.1:0-10000 GCA_905231915.1 Symbiodinium necroappetens | reverse complement strand
GTATATAACATACGGTATACTATGTAGTATAGTAGTATGTAGTATAGTATGTAGAGTCTGCGGATCTTTGCATATTTCAGTTGCCAGCCTTGGTGCCCAGGCAGAGCACAGGAGAGACCACAGTGGCTCTGGCAGTCCTAACAACGTCGCCCACGTGACAGATCTGAACGCCGACTTGTGATGTCAGGGCCGCTTTGGCCAGAAGTGCCAGCAGTAGGAATAAACTATAATATAATATAATATAGTATATTATAATATATTATATTATACTATATTTTTCTATACTATATTATATTTCATTATATTCGATTACAAGGAAACTGAGTTTCAGCAACTTTGGCCATGCCATGCAGCTGCCTTGCAGACTGCTGCAGGCCTCTACAGCCTTCTGGGGTCGGCTGAGGGCCGCAGCGTGCAGGGCAGGTCTGCTAGGCTTCAGGTGAATTGGATATCCCAGAGACTCCATTATCCCTTAATTAAGGAATATTCCTTAAAATATAATGTGAATTCGTTGTCAGTCGGCAGTGCTGCAGACCGGGGGGCTCGATGACAAAAGGTGTGCTGCAGATGCGACCGTGCACATGTGAGTCTCCCAGCTGCCCTGGACAATTGGAGTAATTAGAGTCGACCTGGAACAGAATGTGTATGCGCGTGCATGTCGTGGTCATTGGCAAGGGTTGATTCCGGCGCTAGGCCTCGCTCATTCGCTCGAGTTGGCTGCCGTCTTTACATGTGCAGGCGATTCTGCTTCAGACGAGGCTTTGCCGCTTCCCCTTGCATGTGACAGTTGCATACAACCTAGGCCCGAACAACAAGTCACCCCCCCCCCCCACACCAGGTGCCGGAACTTGCAGAAACGGCGAAGATCGCCCACTTTGTCGCGCAGTTTGCCGTGGATCTGAAGCACTTGCTCACGGCCAGCAACCAGGTGCTGCACCTGTCTGCAACAGAAGGACCGATGATTATCCATCGTTCCACTAACAGCTGCAACAAGAGCTTCAAAAGCGATGTTCACAGAAATGCACTACGAACAGCAGCAGCAAATTCAACACGACAAGTGGTAGCATCTTGCCATGGGTAGATACACTGCACAACTGTCTGCAGGACTGGCAGCATTCATTGGCAAGGGCAGAAGGATCAGTTGGAACTGTCAGGTACTGCTCAGTGACTCTGGTGCTGCTGCTCCTTTTCCTACTGCTCCTCTTCCTGCTGCTGCTACTGCCTTTGCTCCTCCTCGTAATACATACTTCTTCTACCAGTGAACTGCTACTATTGCAAGAACAACAGCCACTTCCACCACGTCCACCACGTCCACCACGTCCACCACGTCCACCACGTCCACCACGTCCACCACGTCCACCACCACCAGCAGCAGCAGCAGCAGCAGCAGCACCACCACCACCCTGGCTCCGGCAGGTTTCGGCGCCACCACAGGCTAGCCTGCCGGTGGCGTCGGCACTGGCAGGACCAAGCTAGCGCTGAATGCTGTTGGGCGATGTTGATTCTGCAGAAGCTTGATCTTGTCGACATGGCTGCGTATGACACCGGCCATACTTATTATGATGTTGATGACGATGACGAAGATGATGCTCAGGATGTGGTTGGTTACGTTGTGTTCGTGACCAGGCTCTTGCATGTGATCGCCAGCGATGTTCGCTGTGAATTGTGGCTTTTGTGACTCAGACACTTGAATGGAATTGGCGAAGATGGTGATGTTTCTTACCAGAACGATGAGGATTGACTTCCGGTTCTGGGGGCCTGTCCTGTATGACGATGGTGCTGACAGTTGAGATCATGCCGGTCACAGCAGCAACTCAACTTTTTCAAACAAACTTTTCAAACAAAGTTAACATCAAGGTTCTGCTACACAAATCCCGAGCTGAGCCAGGGGGTTCCCTGCTTTCTGCAACATAGCAGTGCGTTCTCACAGCAGCAACTCACATTCTTCCAAAAGGCAGTGTCAGCAATGTCCACGACCACCTCAATGGTGGAGCTGTGGATGTGGACAGGCTGTAGCGGAGGGTTTCTGTGATACCCGTGATGATATGTGATGGTGATGATAATGACGAGGTTGATGATGGTGTCACGCTTACACCGCTGATGCCCATTGCTTGTAGTCGTTGTCTTCCGTGCGACTGTAGCTGACACATGTGCCTGCATTTCTGGTGCAGGACGTAGCATTGCTGTGGCTGGCGGTTGACACATTTGATATCCCCTGGGTGCACCCAAGGTTGGTAATTACACACGATGGCAAACACTGGGGTGGTAACACAAGCATCGTACGAGCTGTCGGAGGGCTGTCCATGCATAGCGTGCTAGTCGGGCTACCCAAAGATGTTACGAAGCGTTTGCATGACGAACATGAAGATGTGCTCAACAAGAACAGCAAGGTACTTGTAACATGACACCAAGACTGGCGATGTAAGGCTGTTGCGCTAGCAACACTAGTCCTAATAGAAATATGTGGACACACAAGAAGTGACAGCATAGTGACTGTCTCGGCAGGAATTACCGAGCAAGGCGGAGGCGCGACAAGTTGCTCGTGCTTTTTGTCATGAGTCTGTCTGACTGGCTGAATTTTCGCAGTGTTCCCTGCCGGGGTTGTGGAAGAATGAAGAACTGCTTCCTAACGGAGTTCTCGGTGACCTTTTGTGAGATTCGGGACTTGTGCGAGGTGTCTAGAGACTGCCTACATCAGGTGGCCGGCAAAGGACGATGCACAAGTAGAACGACCTCTAGTGCTCTTGAATGCAGTGCCGGACATCACGAGAAGCACTAAACACTGAACCCTAAACCTTACATTATGCAAGACTACAGTAACAATGGAACCCTCGACCCTAAACCCCAAGCCCTAAACCCTAAGCCCTGAGCCCTCCCAAACCCTAAACCCTAAGCCCCAAGCCCCAAACCCCAAGCCCTAAACCCTAAGCCCCAAGCCGCAAACCCTAAACCCTGAGCACTTATCAATGATTGGAGTTCCACTGGCTGGTGCTCTTCGGCATCTCAGTTCCACCCTTCCGGGTTTATGAACGGCCTCGCATGGGACACTGAATCAACTATTGAGGGCTTTAGGGGTTTAGGGGTTTAGGGTTAACACTTTTTAAGGGTCCTCTTTATAAGGCTGATAAGGGTCCCTGAATCAATTTATTAACAGCACTATATGTACCCTAACCCTAAACCTTCAATCCTAGACCAAAGCCCAAACCCTACACCCATCCTAAAGCTGCGCCCTCTATAATTAGCTAGCATTCCGCAACAAAGCCCTTTTAGGTCGAGGGCCTTGGGCCTACGGCTTATGGTTTTTGGAGTTTTGGTTTAGGGTCTACGGGCCCATAGAATCCTCCTCAAACTCTGTAAAACCCTGCCAGCATCAGCATCGTAGAACACATCAAAGCCGTATAACCTTATGAAGCCTTATCACATTCCTAAGAAGCGCTTATGAAACCCGAAAGAAGCCTTTTTACTACACAATCCCAGACACCCCAGGAGACTCCCCATCCAGCCAGTTCCCTGAAAGGCAGTGCCGAGAATCCTGCTGGTCTCAGCCCAAACGGATGGTGCAGCGGTCTCTTAAACGTAGGTTTATAGTAGTAGCCTTACAGTTGGAACGCTGTTCTCCTCATGCCCTTAAGGTAACGTACAAGGGGTCATAGCACTCGTCATCCTAAACCCGTGTTCCAACCTTCTGTTTGGGCTTGGGGGGTTTCTGAAAATTAGGTTCAACCTCGCAAGTGAGGTTGCTGAGGTCACACTGCTTATGCTACATGTATTGTTCTTCTTGTTGCGTTTGTTCCCACTGTTACTTTTGGTTCCCTTGCTCTTCCCATGATTCCCGATGCACAGCATGGTGTGAATGTTCAACGATTCAGCTGCTCACTTCGCTGCCGCGGGCTAGGGTGTCCGAGTTTGCAAGTTGCCTCGCAAAGCTGTGGAAAGCTCTTCTCCGACATGGTGCCGCCCTTACGCCAGCTTGCTTCCGCGTCATGCACCAATCGGCTGCAATGTGAAAAAGCACTAAGCCCGAAACCCCACATGCAGCAGTTCGGGAGTTCTGCCTCTTCTGCCGTAAGGCCGCTGCAGATGCCCAGATGGTCGGCAAGGCTTGCTTCCTGTTCAGCATCTTGTATCCTATATACCCCTACTATGCTAGCATTTATGTAATTCCTATGTATCCCTGTTATCTTGGAGTTGCTTCCTGAAGAAGAACCCTGCAGGTGCTCCTGGACGAGGATGTCTTCGGCAGATTCCTTGGCAGACTAGCCTCCGCAATCGAAGAGAGGGCTGTGAGCGCACTCAGGAAACGATGCTGCTACTGAAAGTGTCCGAACCATGCTGGTGTCAGCTCTTCCTCATGCAGAGGGAGGCCATCCGTATCAGCAGGCCCCTGTGCCCCCTGGTGGGCGTGCCTCTTCTTCTCACTTCTACGTTGCAAGTTGGCAGATGAAAACCCTGTGCAGGAAGTACTGAAGCAGTGCCAGCGAATTTTGTCGGACAGCAAAACCCTCGCCGACAAGGAGAGCGATCGACTTGGAGAGGAGGCTTCATTGCTTAAAAGAGGACTCCGACGGTCTGAAGACCTCTTCTGGGTGCAGGCAGCTGCTGCAGCTGGCCGCATCTCCGAAGCTGAGCAGACCCTCGTGAATGCAAGTATTGCCACGCAGCAGGACGAGGGATACTGGGCAGCATTGGGAGAACCCTTGTCAGCATGAGCTGCGCAGGCGAAGGAGGCTGTGACCTCAGCCACGGCGGTGCTCGAAGAGCAGGAGAAAGCCGTTTCCCTGTCGGCAAGATGATTTGTATTCCGTTTTCATCTTTCGTGACGACAGCACCACAGCCGACGACGACATCTGGCACTGCCACTACCCCTGTCAGCACCACTCCTACTGCCACTGCCCGTGCCCACTGCGCGACGACACCGGATGCTGCTCGTACTGCCACTAGTACTAGTACTGGTGCTGCTGCTGCTGCTGCTGCTGCTGCCACTGCTCCTACTACAGTACTGCAATGCTACTGCTGCTACCACTGCTACTCCCACCACCACCACTACTACTACTACTACTACTACGACGACGACGACGACGACGACGACGACGAGTACTACTACTGCTACTTGCTACTGCCACTGGGACTGCTCCTCCTCCTACTCCTGCTGCTGCTGCTGCTGCTGCCGCTGCTACTTGTACTGGTACTCAGAGACAGTTGCTTAGTCTAGTTCATTCCATTTTCAACTATCATTGTCAGTGTGGCAGCCATGGCCCTCAAGCCAAGTCAGCCTAAACCACCCTGAGACCAAAACCAAAACCCCAAACCCAAAACCCAAAACCCCAAACCCTTAACACTAAGCCCTAAACCCTGACCCAAATCCACGAACCCAGGTTGAGGCAGCGAAGGTTGACGAAGTCTCCAGTCGTCGCAGCGAAGCAAAGAAGATCCAAACTCGAGACGAAAGTGCAGCAGCGAAGGCAATCGGATCTGCGCCAGGACCTTTAAGGGTTTGGGGTTTAGTGTTTCTTCTTGCCATAAAGGTCACGAAAAGGCCATTGTAAGGGGTAAGGGATATTAGCTTTTAGGGTTTTGGGGATGTATTTTCTGGTTCCAGACGAATAGACCCTCGAACTCTGCATGGGAATCTCCGCAAAATGGGGGGGGGGGGTTTATGCAACACCATAAACAGTAGGATCCTTATTCATATGGGTCCTAAATCGAAGGTTCCTCGAGTCTCTGCAACCCCGATATCAAACCCAAAGCCCGAGACTCTAAGCCTTTTCTAGTACCCTGATGCGGTTGATGACATACATCCTGCATTACCTTAAGGACCCTAAACCATGGGAATTATGGGATATTCCTTATTATGGGTAATGCAGGATTTATATCATCAACGGTAGCACGCTGAAGGAACCCTTACTGCTTCCTTGGAGCACCCTTAAGGAACCTTTTAAGGAACTATCCTAAAGCCCTTACGGCACCCTTATGACGAGGAACCCGTTAATCCCAGGTAGTGCTAGGGAGACCCCTTAGAGGGCACCCTTCTTGACCCTACTTCTGGCTCTCTTTAAACAGACCTTATGGAGAGGGTCGATATCCCCAAAAGGTCCTTGTAATCCTTACTCCTATCTTTCTCTTCACCGACCCTAAAGCCCTAAGCCCTGAACCCTAAACCCCAATATAAGGTACCAAGGTACCCCCCAAGGGTCACCGTAATCCTTACTCCCAGTTAAGGAAATATCCCAAAAACTGTCGTAACCTGCAGGCTGCCGTCGACGCTGCCTTGGCACTCCTAAAGGCCAGGGCTAAGAACACAAAATAAGGGTTTAGTGTTTAGGGTTTACGCTTCAGGTTTTGGGGTTAGGGTTTAGGGTTTAGGATTAAGGTTCAGGGTTCGGGGTTCAGGTATCGCATGTGGGGTTAGGGGGTTCGGGGTTGGGATTTTCTACACGGGCAATTCCGTCCCTCGTCCGCCAGGCTACTTTCAGGGTACCATAAGACAATAAGGTCTCAGGATTTCCTTGGGGTTTATGTGTTTCTTTCTTGGGGTTTATACAGGTTTTGGAGGGTTGGAGGGTTCCTAACAGGCTTGCGTTGTGTGGCTCCTGGTTTGACAAGGGAGCGCTCAGGGACTCGACAGCAGGTAGAGAGGCGGTGGGAGTAATTTGTGCCCACTGGAAGAGAGCCGGTTGCAGTAGTTTTGTTTGTGGTCCCTAAACCCTAAACCATTGGAAGGTGCTGGGTGCTCCTGGGTTGTTATAATCATGATAGCTATTGACATTGTAGTTATGATTATTTTTACTATTATTATTATTATTATAATTATAATATAGTTCTTCTTCTTATTATTATAGTTATTATTATAGTTATTACTATTTTGGCTATCATAGTTTTTTGAGTTTTCTGTAGCTCTCTTACAACGATGTTGAGACGCCACGCCAACTTTTGCTTCATCTGTCAAGGCCCGACGGTAAGCTGTCTCTTGAAGGCCTTGAAGCCTGAATCCTGAGAGGACCGGACCCTAAACCCACCAATCTTCAATGCTCTCTACTGGGGTTTAGGGTTTAGGGGTCAGCCCCTAGCTCAGTACTAGTAACTATTGCGATAACGCTACTAGCCCAGTGCCCGAACACCCTCCTACGCCCGAAACCGCAGTCCCTAAACTCCAAACCCCGGTAGCCTAAACCTAAACCCTACCACACGAAACCTCAAGCCCTAATACCCCAATGTCCAAATCTACCTGTAAACCCTTAACCCCTAAATGCCAAAACACAAAAACCGACGCTCCGGCGGCTGTTGACGGGTTCAGCGGACTCCACTTGAATACCGAGGCGCTCACAGGGGAGTACATATATGATATTCATGCATGTGAGCATTGATCTGAAGGTCCTTGCCTTCGGGTTTATCTGTTATATATGTAAGTAAGTAGGTATGCGGTACATGAATAAAGAACCAAAGCTGTATACACGTATGTGAATAATTATGTAAGCACGTAAGTAGGTACGTACGTAGGTATGCAGGTAGGGAGGCATGTATGTGCGTACCTACCCGCGTGGATATGTACGTGCGCAAGCAAGGGCCGGTTTTCGTGATTGTGTTTTTTTGGCTGTGCTGGTTTAGAAACCCTAAACCCTAAACCCTAAACCCAAAACCCCAAACCCAAAACCCAAAACCCTAGACCCTAGACCCTAAACCTTTAGGGTGTGGGGATTCTGAGAGCTGGAGATTCATGTCGTAGGGTCTTCGAGGGATCTTCTTCAGAGCCTCGGGGGCTTAGGTTCCGGGTTTAGGGTCCTATGGTTGATGATATAAATCCTGCATTACCTTGAGGACCCTAAACTTTGGGAATTATGGTATATTCCTTATTATGGGGTAATGCAGGATTTCTATCATCAATCGTATGTTGCAGGTTTGGGTCACTCCCAGGTCTTACAGCCTGTACCTTGGCCCCAAAAACTCGAAACCTTCCGGTCCACCCCTGAACCCAGCACTTCCCGCCATTGGCATTTGTACTACTATTGTTATTTTTGCTATCCTTGTAACTGTAGAACTGTTACTATTACTATCATCTTCATTGTGATTGTTGCTATTCGTACCAGCACCACCATGATTAACGTAACTACAGAATCGTTAAAACTGCAGTGAAAAAGCCCAGACCCAACCCTAAACCCTGAACCCTGAACCCTAAACCCTAAACCCTAAACCCTACACCCCAACCTCTAACTCAGACCCAAAGCTCTGAGCATGGGGGAAGCACTGAAGGCCGACACGGGAGCCGAGTCGCAGACAGAGTTGCTGCGGTTGCTGGTGCAGGTCTCTTCTCAGATTCTTCCTTCTCGTGTTATATATATATATATTTATGTATATATATATGTTCTAGTAGTTACAGGCGTTAGAATAGGTATGGTAATGGTAATGATGGTTGCCTTTGCCATCCGGCCGTTCGTTCTCGTTGCTTCTGTTGTTGCTGCCACTCTTGTTATTCTTCTTTTGAATGCCGTTGCTGCTGTTGCTCTTGTTACTTTCTGCTGTTGTTGTTGCTAAGTCTGCTGGTGGTGGTGGTGGTGGTGCTGGTGGTGGTGGTGGTGGTGCTGCTGCTGCTGCTGCTGCTGGTGTCGTTCTTCTGATTTTGCTCAGCTTTTCTTGTTGTTGTCGTCATCGTCGCTGATGTAGATGATCATCTTCTTTTTGTCTTGTCTGTTTGCTTCACTTCCCGGACAACGACGGCTTCTGGAAGGCTCTGAAGGTAACCTTAAAGCAGGACTCCACGATCCCGACCCTGTTTTGCAGCGCTAGAACTCCCCGGCACCAATTGGCCCCTTAAAGTATATCATGTTTGTTATAGTACAGAATACTATAGCATATTTATAGTATATTCTAGTCTGTTCTTGTCTTGTCCATTACACGGTGTAAACCCTAAACCCTAAACCCTAAAGACTTGCAAACGTTCCCAGACAAAACGCTGTCAACTCCTCTCTTTACACTTGGCCCGAAAAGGCCTCCTCCACGAGCCGACTCATAACCCCCAAAGCCCGAAGGCTTAGGGTTTAGGGTTTAGGGTTTAGGGTTGAGGGTTTGGGGGTTTGATTTTAGGGTTTATGGTTTAGGGTTTGGGGTTTAATCTAGGGTCTATGGTTTATGGCTTTGGGTTTAGGGTTTGATTTAGGGTTTATGGTCCATGGTTTAGGGTTCACGGTTTACCCCAGGACTTTGCAGCCTTACAGCATTGTTCTAGCTCGCTTTCATGATACTAGTAATATCCACCAGGGATGCGGGAGCATTTCTGACTCTTCTTCTGCCCCTTATGATAAACACGGTTGAAATGGGTTAGTCTGCTGCTATTGTCAGGATTTATCTTTCTTCGTTATCCTTCCCCGTGCGCTTTATACCTCCATACGGCTCTGTTTACTTGATGTGTTAAATTTTCACTGCTGAAGGCGATTGCCACTGCCGTTTCGTGATACAGGCGGTGGCTTTGGTTCCAGAAACGACTATCTTTACTTCAACCATCATTCCGACTCAATATAATGTTGACAATTAGTAGTGTTATTCTGTTCTTGTCTTGAAATGAACTTTTGGTTATCATGACTTCCAGAACTATGTAGTAGACAGCTATTCACCCACAGCCATAAACCCAACCCCCCCCCCCCCTAAGGCCCCAAGGCCCTAAAAACCAAAGCCAATCCTCAAAAAATCGCTGAGCGAGGTGGGGCTACATCATTCAGCCACCCTAACCCCGGCCTTTCTTGGGAGGGGCCCTGAACCCCCAAAACCCTAAAGCCCTAAACCCTTAAAACTACCCTAAACCCTAAGCCCTAAACGCCCCTGAACTCTAAAGCCCTAAAGCCGTAAACCCTTGAAACTGAATAAACCCTTAAACAGCAACTAAAGTAACTAAAGCTGGATTGGCTTCGAGGTACGCCAAAAAATAATGGGTTGAAGGATCTGGGGCAATACAGGCGGCCGTAATACTCTGAACAGGATTTTGGGGTTTAGTCTTTAGAGTTTAGGTTTT
>CAJNJA010014704.1:0-12082 GCA_905231915.1 Symbiodinium necroappetens | reverse complement strand
AGAGAGAGAGAGAGAGAGGGAGGTGGGCTTGATGAGTTGGAGCCAATACTAGTAGATTGTGGCCTTGCCGGAGTTGCCTCGGGCACCTAGACCTGACCACAATCTGCAACAGTGGGCAAAGTCTCTCATGTATCATGGCTCTCTGAATTAAAATTGTGGTCTTCGGTCCTACTGTCGGCCCTGAATCACGGACCCTCCTCGCATCATCAGAGTTCTAGTGCTCACCTTTAGCGTCTGCCCCTTGCAGAAAGAGGGCGTACAAGTGCTGGCTTTGGCGGGTCCTTGCGTTGGATCCTGTCCTGCTTCCGCCTCTTTTCAGTCCCAGGCCCGCCTCACACGATGTAAAAAGGAGTGCTGGGATGCAAAAATCTTATCTACCACCCTGACTCAAGATGGCAGACGGTCGTGCAGAACCGGCAGGGTTTGCCCGGCTGGCCTTTGCCAAGCGCCGAAGACCTCTTCTGGCCCTCTTCCTGCGCCTTGATGATGTCCTGCAGAACTTCGTTCCAAGAGCTTGGGGGCTTCAAGCCCTTATATTAGTAGCCCTTTATAATATCCTCTGTCGGAGCCCCATATAGTATCCCTTAATGAGAACCCAAAGCATGGCCTAGTGTCCTCCAGAGGTCCCAGCAGCAAATTGAAGGCAACGCGGTCCAGAACCTTAGAGAAGCGACAAGACCTCCACGCCTGGCACAAGCAAACCCTTCGCGCTCGACGCCGGTCTCCACCAATCACAGTAATATTTCCCTACTTTTGCAGATCAGCCCTGCTCGACTGTCTATCTGCAGCATCTGAAAAAAAACGAACCCCAAACATTGAGGCCCTCAGCAAAGCACTTGTCTTCTGTTGCCGAGGGACCAAGACCTTCGCCTCATTCGACACCACCGTGATGGTGGCTGCACGCGGCCTGACAGGCCGGCTGGGGCTAGATGTCCATCATTTAGGTTTTTTTATGGTGATGGATCAATATATTATATAGGCTCCCGGTTTACTCTTGGTGAGCAGTCTGCATCTGCGGCAAACAAAACAGAAGAGCTCAAAACCCTCGGTGCTTAGGTGCTTCTCTCCTACAGCCCCGAGACGCGGGTAGAGGTTCTGAGAAGGCGCACAGATCTGACTCTGACCCCCATACCCCGGGGACGTGTGCATAAATCAGGTTCCATAAAAACCCTGACCTCGTGCTTGCACCACTTACGAACCCACAACCTTACTCGCGCGGCCCCCTTACCCAAACCAAAATGCCCGGGCGGGGCGCACAATATTCTTCAAGGCTCAACCGGCTCAACCGGCTCATGGGTTTATAGACACGACACGGGGTTGGAGAGAACGAGCTGCACTCTCTGGTCCACAGCCATCCAGAAAAAGGCAGGACCAAATCTGCAGCTAATCCTGTTACAGCGGACGAGGATTTTGCCCACAGGTTGGAGAATCCTCTGAGCCTTCCAGTCGTCATCTCTCGAGGGCTTCTCTGCAATGCACAGATTCAGATAACGCCCGAAACACTAAACTCTAAGAGCCTCCGACATTCGCGATTGTACACTTTGAGACAAGGGGAAACAAAAGAGAAGGAGAGGGGGAGAGGCAAAGGGAGAGGGAGAGAGAAAGAGAGAGAGAGAGAGAGAGAGAGCGGGAACTTAAAGTGTGAGCGCAGTATGTATTTCTTTTCCAACTCCTCAACATATATGGCCCTTATAATAGTTAAAATATATAATGTTTTGGGGTATACTATGCTACATGTATGACAAAAGGCCCCCAAAACAGAATTCCTCAACTCAACAAGCTACAGTATGGTCATGTCCTCTAGCAAGCAGGCCGGCCACGCTCGTTGCTCATCAAAGCCCTCTCGCCAAAGAAATGGGCTGCTTTCGTCGTCCTGAAGAGTTCTGGTCAACAGTCTGCAAATAAATGATGATGGCTGTGGCTGCCTTCTCGCTGTTTTCCCATGATCCAGAAGGCAGCTAGTGAATCGAAAGCGTCAGTCAAACCCGCGCCGAGTTGTCGGCTGTTGGCACAAGTCAAGAGTCAAGAAGCCACCGGCCGATTTCTGGGATGGAAAAGCTTCCGCAACCACGGAACAACTCCGCAGCATTTCGACACGGAGATGCCGTGATGTCGCTTCGATCTCGAATGTCCCTGACAACCCTCAAGTTTTGAAGAACCAACGCAGCATCAAGCCCAATCAATCCAAGCTGCGCGGAAGCCTTCAGCTTGTTCTGCTTTTGTGAATCTTTCGTCACCTGGACCTGAGGCGCGCCCAGCTCTACCGGCTCAGTGTTCGTCAAGCTTGAGACTGAAGCCTTCAGAGCAGAGAATATTTCAGCGTAGCAGAATAGAATGCAATATGGTAATATGATATTTGTTAATACTATAAAATACACCAGCATGGAATAGACTAGAGCATAATAGAATAGACTTATAATGCAATATGATAGAACATACTATAACATAGTCGAGTAGAACAGAATAGAATGGAACAGCATATAATAGAATAGAGTATGCTATAACACATTATACGATAACATAATATACTAAAATATATTCCAGTACAATATAATAATATAATACAGCAATATTATTATAGTATAGCGTGTGAAATCATGCTCTGTTGTGCTATATTACTTTGATGTTCTATTATAGTTATGTTGAGAATAGTGTAGGTCCCCTGCCGTGAACTACGGAGTCCCGGAGCTCGTGGGATGTCTGTTACAAGGGCTGGCGGGTGCGACGTTCTGGGACACACGGCTATGGCACAAGTATGGGTCTGAGAAGCAGAATCCATAGGATCCATCATAGTTAGACCATATTGGAACTACTATTTGCTGGGGTTGGGTCAAGACACATCCCGTACCGCTGTTTTGAGTTGAAGGAACGATGACGAAAGCATGCTGCTTTTGCGTGCTTTGGTATCCGGCTTGGTCGATTCGACACAGGCGTTTGCCGCCTGACGGGACACGCCTGTTGACTCTAGCAGAAGTCCTGCGCCCAGTCTCTTCGCTTTAGCTGGTCATATACGGAAACGGGACGAGAAAGCGGTGCCTCCTGTGCCGCCGTGTCCGGATCAGGCTCGAAGACTCGCGCAGAAGAGGGGTACGGCTTTGCCCTTTCTACTTGTGGAGCCGACAGCTCCTTGGCAGCTGGAATTCCCAACGGCCGCCGCAGGTGCCGGCGCTGCAGGGTATTTGGGGCCTGCGGTGTGGCCACGGCAGGCCGACCACGGCCACGATTTTCCAGCACTTCCTCCGTGGTGGGCTTTGGCAGGTCCGTCGGCTGTCGCGGTGGTATCACCAATTGCCGATCGATGTCGTGCGAACAATCCTCGCAGACTTCCATGACCTTGCGTATGCTGAAAGAAGCTCTCATGCGAACGCGAGGAAAGGACTTCTGAAATTGTCGAAGAGCTCCCATGCACGAAAGACATGGAATCTCACTGACGTCGAAGCGCAATGTAGCCTCACTGGCAGCACCAGCAGGGCTCCTCAAGAGCTGGTCTGCGGCTTTGTTCAACACTTGAAACTCTGCGTCGTTGGAACGTGGATGCTCGACGACACACGCCACAAACCTGATAGGCTCGTCCATAGATGTTCCGCTTGCCACCACCCGGGCGTCTGTTTGCTCACCAGGAGCCCTGGCAAGTGTCCACGCACAGGTGGTTTTGTGCTTCATGGTCGCATCCGTCGGATCCGCTTCGTGCGCCGCCTGGATACCTTTCAGCAACCAGTCTTCGCGCAACCGTCGCAGCGGCAGGCACATCTCCACATCCTCCTCCAGCATGTCGAACTTTCGCAACATCTCGCAAGTTAGCCTCCGACCAAGCTGAATGGTCTTGAAGGCCGTAACTTTCTCCTGATATCGCTCGGATTCCGCTGGGCTGCAGTTGATCGACGGGATGTTGTCGAAATCCTGAAAGAATTCCAAAACCTCGTTATATGGCTGACGCCCGATTGCATCGCATTGGTCGAAGATCTCGCGCGGAACGTGGCAGCCCCACTCGCTGCAAACGGCATCCGAGAGAAGAACAGCATCGCCAGGCTCTTCAAAGACCTCGTCTCCTCGTGTGAGGGTCTCGTGCGCGATGCCCCGAGCGACCCCAGGCGGTACATTTAAGCCAAAACGCACGAAAGCCCAGGCAATGTTACACAGACCTGTGATTGTGAACTCTGGAATCATCACCTCTGCTTTCTCCATCAGCATGCGGAATATGTTGTCGTCCCGATGAGATAAGGTGACCATGGCCCAGGAAACATTGGCCACGTCCCGGGAGGCAAACTGGGTAATCTTCAATCGCACGGCTCGTCGCAGCTTCAGCAATGCATCTTCGTGGGACCATGCGAGCACAGCAAAGCTGTACAGCAACGTGGAGATGTCCGGCGGTGTCAGATGGTCCATGGGGCGACGTATGATCTCTTCGCTGATACATGCTAAAGCTTTGATGTCTCGGTACTCGATGGCGGACAGGCCCCATATCACATTGGACAACCCTTGGGGGGAGAACCATTCAATCTGGCGCATCACCTCCCAGTTGATTGCTCGCATGTGCTCGTTCCGCTTGTGCTTCAGCGTGCCGTATGCCCACAAAGTGTTCGAGAGGTCCTGTGGAACGCAATCTCTTGATCGTTTTGTCATTTCTCCACCACTCTCCTCCATCCAATCCTCACATAGAATGGCCAGTGTAGCCAGGCCCCAGGTGAAGTTTGAGAGCTCCTGGGTACCAAACTCAGCTGCCTGAGTCGCTGCGAAGCTGGCAATGGTCCGCATTGCAGCCTCATCCTTGTACAGAACAGTCGCACAGGCCCAGATCAAGTTGGACATGTTCTGTGGCTGGAATCTCCAGAGCTGGACCAACGACTCAGCTAGAATCGCACGAAAAATTGCATCACAGGGCTTCTGCAGGCGCGCAAAGGCCCAGCAGGTGTTAGACAAATCTTGGGGGCTGTAGTCCCGGATGTTTGCTGCTACGTGCTCTGGAACCAGATCCAGCAGCTCGTCGTGCGGATATCCGACAGTGCCTAGTGCCCACACAGAGTTGGAGACGTTCTGCGGCAAGAACATGGCAAGCCTTGCCGCTGCGTACCTGCAGAGTAGGCCAAGGATCCGCTCTTGCCGGAAGAGCAATACAGCGAAGGCCCAAAGTGCATTGGCAATTTGCTGTGGTCGGCATTTTGCGGCGAAGTGCTCTGTGAGATCGAGCAAGCACAAGAAGCCGGCGTGGCGATGAACCATGTCCAACGAGGTTCGGCCAGCATCTTCCTCGCGATAAAGCTTTGCGGCTCGATGCAGGGACGTGACCGCATTGATTTCGTCCATGACCTCGTGGCGCCGAAGTGCGTGCTGCAGCACGGCTTGCCAGGTGGCTTGGCCCATGATCTCCTCGTTGACCGGGACAGTCAGCAGCCCCATGGTGGGAAGGATGGCCCATGGCACGGAGGGTCTGGTCTGATTGGAACAACCCGCAATGCTGACACCACTACCTTCGGATCCTTCCTTCATGCTGTTCAGAGGTGAACATCTACGGCCGCAAGGGGAAAACTCGATTGTGCGCCGGAACCCTTTAACCACTAAGGATCTGCCCAATTGAATCACTATTGACTGTGGTCTAGCTACGTAGCGGCATCTCCGATCGCCTTGCCCCTCCAAGCCGTACTTCAGACTGTCAGGTGGTGTGCAGAATAAATGGCCTTGTATTAGGTCAACCTCAAACAGCAGCCCGCCACATTACGTAAACCAGAACTGCAACCAAAACAACCCTGTCGTCGGAAGGCTATGATGGTGGTGCAGTTGGCTTGTCTTTCGTGCCAATATGCCACCTGATTCCTCGCAACATTGGAAGACGTCGAATACAGAAGAAGGTGGTGCTGGCTGACAATGTGCAGTATCATAATTGGCTATGGCCTTGGCATGCAGGTCGTAGTGAGGGCGTCATGCTTGGACCATCTTGGACCTGTATGATCGAATAAGCTTCGATGACGAAGCCACTCCCGAAGGCGTTTGCATGCCGAGGGACTTCGCCATCATAAAGAATGTAGAATGTGCCTTTGTGGGGTTCAGGGTTCATTCTTGGAGTCGGATTTTTGCAGAACTACGCCCCCTTCTAGACATTGTGTAGCTATAATGAACCCCCCAAAACCGTGTTCTGACTATTCAGGCCCCTATGGCCCCTGGCATTTCGTAGGTTTGTAAGGTCAGGGAAGGACCGCTGAGCTCTCAGGACCCTCCTGCCCGCTTCCCTGAAGCAGTGCCTCGCGTGACTGGTAAACACTGCGACGGCGAATTGATGAGTCATAGAAATGAGGGTAGCGACAATGTGTCATGTTCGTAGAGACACGACCAATGAACATGCATGTCAGCATGTCAGCATGTCAGCACTGTCTCAACCACACGGTGTGCAGACATGTCTGAGTCAATTCGTGAAGCAGCCAAGGGCTTCGTTCGTCAGAGCACCCAGGAACCACAGGAGTCGCTACAGGAGCCTTCGATCCTGGAGTGCCGTGAGTTGAATGCAATGTATCAATGCCTCCACATTGCCCGCCTCATCTTTGCGGAATACGGTTTATACACAATGTGGATGCCTAACTTGTTGGACTGCAAAACGCTCCACAATTTCAAAACATTGAGGCATTTCAATGCTCTCGAGACGTAAAGAAGGCAACCCGTTCCAAGTGACGGCAACTCAACCTGAATACCATGTTGCATAAGCCGCGCAACTCAGATGTCGAACACTTGCCGGCAAAGTTGCTGCCCGGCTCCCCTTGCTGCAAGATAACTTCGCCTGGCTGCAGAACAGAACTAAGCTGGCAGCCAAGTCTGCAGGAGACAGATCTCGCTGAGTCCATACCCAAAGGGCTCAAGGTCCAATGTTTATGACCTCTCAACAAGACACTTGAATACCGATACCGGCGCCGGACACGCCACATGCCTGAACTTCTTTCCACAATTACGACCCTTGCTAAACACATGAACCACTCTTTAAACTTTAGATGCAAAGTCTAGAGTAACCACATACAGAAAAACTAAGAGTGCCCAACAGAGCGAGAGAGGGCTAGATAGATAGGTAGACAGATACGTAGGTAGACCGATAGATAGATAGGTAGATCGATAAGTAGACAGAGAGAGAGAGAGAGAGATATATATATATATATAGAGAGAGAGAGAGATAGAGGCGCACACGGTGCAGGTAAGCAAGCACACACATACATACGACAGGGTAGAACTACCAGCCAAGATGAACGTGGTACCCGAGGCTCCGGTCACCAGAATACTGGGGTACTGGGTTTTTTTATCAGGCAGAAACCCACGACGTAAGAAACTTAACTGGAGTTCTAGGGCATGTACTTGCTCTATCTGGCCCGTGAAAGTGGTCTGCCACATTCTGCAAGCACGATATTGAAACGTATCGAGCCTCCCACAACCCCCAAAATTCCACAGTCTTGAGGAATTCTCTCTCACTCTCTCTGTCTGTCTCTGTCTCTGCCTCTGCCTCTGCCTCTGCCACTGCCTCTGCCTCTGCCTCTGCCTCTGCCTCTGCCTCTGCCTCTGCCTCTGTCTCTGTCTCTCTCTCTCTCTCTCTCTCTCTCTCTCTCTCTCTCTCTCTCTCTCTGTCTCTGTGTCTTTCTTTCTGATACTGCGGCATTTTTTTTCCTTGGCCCAGGCCTTCTCGGTGCTGCAGTTAGGGCCTGCTNNCTCTCTCTCTCTCTCTCTCTTGTTATAGACCGGAGCTGATTGAGCTACGCAGCTTACAGCAGTTTGCTCGGAATGATCCGCCTTTGGCGAAATGCATCTCCACCAATGCTTGGGCGAGCGCTCTCCTCGACTCCGGGTTCGGAACTCGACTTGACATACCCATCTCTAGGCCCTTCCTTACTTACTCTGATAACAAGCGAGCAACGTGTTTAAACCAAAACCGCTCGCATTCCTGGGCATACTTGCCTCGGCCACCCTATGCTCTTTCGGGAGGAGGTGTAATTGCTGCTTGTGAACACAAAAATCTTTTGCCTCTTCCTACAGAAACCTTCGATAGAAAAAACGCGTCTGGAACGATCCCACGTGCAGAAAAGGATCTTCTCTTCTGATAGCAACGCCTCGAGGATACTCACCCGATCGAGATACATCATGTACCTCAGCGTCTTAGAGTTTAGGTTTAGGCTGTAAGACTTCAGGGTGTCATGTACCTCAGCATCTTCACTACACCATCCTCACCCTTTGCAAGGGTACAGGCTCCATGCAGCAGGATGCCTTGCAACAACCTTGCGTGAAATGTTTTCTGGCAACTGAAAAGTGATGGTTTTCATGCTGGTCGGGAAAAGCCTGGCAGTCTCATAGGCAGTCCCACAACGCCACATGCTCTGCGAAAAGACTCGAAACAAAAAACAACTCACATTCCCTGCAAATCCAACCATACCCAGTGGCTCAGAGATCTTGTCGTCAGACACTTTCATCAAGATGGTCTTGAAGCTGATTCCTGAGCAGACTGCACTGCAGGGCTGTGGCAACAGTAAGATCTTCTTCAAGCTTCGTGGAATCCGAATCTTCACTTTCGCATCTGGATCTCCATGTTCTACGGGTTCTCAGCCCGTGGCGGTCGATCACCCACAGAGTACCAGGCGCCTGCGGAATGCATGAGCTCACCGAAAACCGCCACGCGTTCTGAACCCGGGCAGACGCAAGCGACCTGCAGCTAACATCTAGTCGTCAAGCCGGGCCAGGAAGGCTTCAACCTCTCAACACTACTTAATGAAACCTGCAAACCCTCATAAGGGTCCTTTCAAAAACCATTGCAACAAAGCTGTAAGCACACTTTTAAGAACCCTGAAATAGACCTTGTAGTAATCCGACAGTTACCTCGAACGCTCTTCCAAATCGTGCGCTCTCTCTCTCTCTCTCTCTCTCTCTCTCTCTCTGGCTATGTACATGTATGTACGTATACACATGCATGTAAACGGTATATATATATATACAAGTGAGGGAGCGAGGGATATGTGTATATATTCATGTGTATAGTGTATATATATATATATCTCTCTCTCTCTCTCTTGTATGTGCTTTTGTTTCCATATCCTGATATCGGGAGGCTCGCCTTTGCAGTCACGGTTGCCGCCCGGGGAGTCAAGTAGAGCCTCGGAGAAGCCCGTCCAGCATTGGGTTTTCTTACCCCGAAGGGTCCATGTACCTATCCATAGGCTCCTTAGTAGTTCCTTTTTGTGGTTTATATTTAGACTCCTATAAGGTAATCCCAAAAAGGAACTACTTAGGAGCCTATGGGTATGTAGTAGATATACCTTGGCCTTAAAGTAGTGCCTACGTACGCCCTTTACGGCCAAACTTTGGGGTCATGTATCTGCTCTTTTATTACATGGACGCTTACGGAAAGGAGAACAGAAACCCATCACGGGGCCTGAATATTGAGAGTAGGGTTGAAGGGTAGGATATGATACTATAAGCATGATAGGGCTTAGTTTAACTAAAGATCCCTCGACTCCCTCGGGACTAGTATGGAGGTGAGTCCTTCTCCACGGAACTTGACACTCAGCAACTGCATAACACAACAATGATAACAACAACAACAACAACAGCAACAGCAACAGCAACAGCAACAGCAACAGCAACAGCAACAATAATAATAATAGTGGTATCAGTAATAGTCATGGTAAAGGTAATCAGAACAGGAGTAATAGAACTAGTAACCGCTTTAAGAACCATCACAAGAAGAAGAACAACAACCAACACAATAACACCGATACCAGTTATACAAGTATACAGAGCCCAGTGCTGCAGTGGCAGTCTTTGGCTTGAGAGCTGACTTCTGCTTTTCGCCAAGACGACTTAGCCATAGTTAAAGAGCTGCAGCTTGACACCCAGCGGCAGTGCAAGCTCACCGAAGCTTCCGCCCTGGAGTCGCGGCTCGGTTTGGGAAAACTTCTGGGGCTCCAGGCTGGGAAGATCAGTCAGACTGTCAGGCTGCTGTCTGGGGCCTCACAGCTTAGAGTCTTACAGTTTCGACGATTGCTTCTGTTGGGCTTCGCCGCCCCAAGAGGGATCAGCTTCGAAAGTCACTGCGCAAGGCACATCCAAGCAACGAATGCATGTCCAGTCTGGTTACCGAGCACGACGCGGTATGCTGACGATCTCACAGACAGCCCAAGAACAAGCTCAGCCGTCATACTGATGCCTACAGCAAATCAGTGGAAACGTCGACACGCCCGATCAAGTTGACTTCTTGCATGTCCAGTCGACAAGAGCTATCCGTGCTTTTGGACTTGGACCTTTACAGGATTGTCACAAGGGAACCCCAAACCCACACCACAGATCCGACGACGAAATCCGAAAGCCCATGAGACTAAACCCGAAAGCAGACCCTGTTCGGACATGGGGTTCTTGGTATCGTGTTCAACAATCTTATGGTGAGATCATTAGCCCTTTTTGCGGTACTGAGAATATAGTCGCTGATGAGGCGGTGCTGGTGTTGCCGTGACTATCACTATGACCCTGCCCTGCCTTCGAGATGCTGCCAACCTTGCTGCTCAGCTTTCCTTTGGCCTTCGAAGGTGGCCAAGTGATCCATCACAAAACAACAAACCTAAACGACTCATAGAAAAATGCTGCAACTGACAACTCTCACAACCGCAACCACTGCCAACAAGGCAACAACCACGAAGCCAGAGTTGAGAGCTTTGGACTTCAGGTGCAATACTCGGAATATTTCAGGCTTCAGGGATTCGGGTTCTGGGCCATGCAGTGCGGAATTTAACGCGGGACTCTCGGCAAACTGGAGGCTCGAGATGCTTCGAAACACTTCACTGCTGCCAGGCCACTACATTTTGCGAGCAATTTGGGGTTCAGGGGTCGGGTTTGGGCTCTGGTCTACGGTGTTTCTTGCCTTCCCTGCGCTGCTACCATCATCAATACCATTGTTCGCGCCGATGCGAAAGGTTACCACGGTTACAATCTCTCTCCAAGGGTCCTTCGAATGCCTCACAAGATGTCGCTCAACGACCGGAGCCTCGTCTTCGACAGTGACCTCGAAGGTTCCTTCCTGTACCTGGGCGACGAATTACATAGTTGGGGTGTATCTTCTGCCAAATTTACCCGGGGTCGCATACCCCCGGTTTGACCCAAATTCCCCGTGACCTACCCTATCTCCTCAGAAACGAGGGCCCGAAGCTTGCAGATGAGATCTGAGAGTCTGAGCTTTGGGATCTACGCTGCGGACGCCTTGGCCCAGTGCCGAAACTCATCGCAGCTCACCTGAGCTCTGCGCAATGTAGAAGAAATCAGCTTCGAGGTCGCCCTCCTCGGGAGCCAAAGCAAGACTCTTCGGAGCTTGGGGGTCGAGGCTTTCGACTCAAAGTCGTACTGGAAACCCGATGATAGCTCGTTCCATTGCCTTTGTTGCTATGTGCACTACCGCAGACTACAAGATAGCGGCCAAGCCTTGATGACGACCTGATCTTCCTGGACCTCCTCTTTCCACGCCACGTCGACGATATCCTGCATGAACAAAACATATGCCATAGGTTATATGATGTACACGTAGGTAGGTAGGTTAGGTAGGTTAGGTTAGTTAGGTAGGTAGGTAGGTAGGTAGGTAGGCAGGTAAGTAGGTAGGTAGGCTGCCCGTAAGTAATGAGGCAGTTAAGTCGGTTTGTGGTTGGTAGGTAGGTAGGTAGGTAGGTAGGTAGGTAGGTAGGTAGGTAGGTAGGTAGGTAGGTACATATATGGGTAGGCAGGAGGATGGGGGGGTAGGTAGGTCGGTGGGTAGGTCGGTGGGTTGGAGGTACGTAGGTAGGCGGTTGGCAGGTTGGTGGGCAGGTAGGTGGCAGGCAGGAGGCAGCAGGTGGGTCGGCAGGAGGTTGGTGGGTGGCAGGTAGGTGAGGTAGGGTGGTAGGTAGTAGTCGGTCCGTAGGAGGTAGGTGGGTAGGAGGTACAAGGCTAGGTATTAGTTAGTCGGTTGGTCGGTAGGTAGGTAGGTAGGTAGGCAGGTAGGTCGGTAGGTAGGTAGGTAGGTAGGTAGGTAGGCAGGTAGGTAGGTACGTAGGTAGGTACGTAGGTAGATACGTAGGTAGACAGGTGGGTTATGTATGAATGTACG
>CAJNJA010014703.1:0-12083 GCA_905231915.1 Symbiodinium necroappetens | reverse complement strand
ACATCATGTATGCATGCTCACATACTGCTACTGCTACTGCTACTGCTACTACTGCTACTGCTACTACTACTGCTACTACTACTACTACTACTACTATTTCTGCTAATACTACTACTACTCCTACGACGACGACTACTACTGCTACTGCTACGGGTGTAGCCCTGGCGTTGCCCCGAGGGGATTTCGCTACATACGCAGCGATATGCAAAATACGTGACAGGAGCAGTACTTTCGAGGGTTCGAGGGTTGTGATGGCAGGAGACGATTTCCGCAAAAAATCCAAATTTTTTGCGCAAATTGGTGTTTGCTGCGGCAGCCGAAACCTTATAATACGTGGCCAGCGCAATACTTTTGAGACTTCGAGGCTGCCAGCAGGGCTCATGCCGCGCGGCCTGTTGTTGGCTATGCCAATGCCGTAGAGCACAACGGCAAGTGCAAAATACGTGCCAGGAGCAGTACTTTCGAGGGCTCGAAGAGTCTGACGGCAGAACATGATATCAGCAACAAGTGCAAATATTTCGCGCACATTGGTCTCTGCTGCGGCAGCCGGAACCTCAGAATACGTGGCCTGCACAATACTTTGGAGACTCCGAGGCAGGCAGCAGTGCTCGGGCCGCAGGGTCGTTTTTTGGCCACGTTTTTTTTGCACAGCGCAATGTAGGCAAACCCCAAAAACCCTAAAAGGAGATGCTGCTGAGCAGACCCTACACCCTAAAGGGAGATGTTGGTAACGATACTGGCACGAGGCTGGTGGCCAAACCCTACAACGAGATGTTGGTGAACAAACCCTAGACCTTAAGGACACCTCGGACCGTACCTGCCATGCCTGCCTTGCGAGTGTGTGAGTCGAAAAGGAGATGTTGGTAGCCAAGCCTTAAACCCTAAAAGGAGATGTTGGTACCCAAACCCTAAACCCTAAAAGCAGATGTTGGAGGAGATGTTGGTAAGCAAACCCAAAACCCTAAAAGGAGATGTCGGTAGCCAAACCCTAAACCCTGAAAGGACCTAAACCCTAAAAAAAGAAGTCGATAGCCAAACCCTTAAACGTTCAAAGGAGATGTTGGTAGCCAAAACCTAAAACCTAAAAGGAGATGTTGCTAGCCAAACCCTAAACCCTAAAAGGAGATGTTGGTAGTCAAACCCTAAACCCTAAAAGGAGATGCTGGTAGCCAGACCCAAAAGGAGGTGTTGGTAAGCAAACCCTAGACCCTAAAAGGCGATGTTGGTAGCGAAACCCTAAACCCTAAAAGGAGATGTTGGTACCCAAACCTAAACCCTAAAACGAGATTTTGGTAGCCTAACCCTAAACCCGAAAAGGAGATGTTGGTCGATAGCCAAACCCCAAACCCCAAAAGGAGATGTTGGTGAACAAACCCTCGACCCTAAAAGGAGACGTTGGTAGCCAAACCCTAAACCCTAAAAGGAGATGTTGGTACCCAAACCTTAAACCCTAAAAGGAAATGTTGGTAGCCAAACCTTAAACCCTAAAAGCAGATGTTGGAGGAGATGTTGGTAAGCAAACCCAAAACCCTAAAAGGAGATGTCGGTAGCCAAACCCTAAACTCTAAAAGGACCTAACCCCTAAAAGGAGATGTCGATTAACCCTAAAAGGAGATGTTGGTAGCCAAAACCTAAAACCTAAAAGGAGATGTTCCTAGGCAAACCCTAAATCCTAAAAAGAGATGTTGGTAGCCAAACCCTAAACCCTAAAAGGAGATGCTGGTAGCCAAACCCAAAAAGAGATGTTGGTAAGCAAACCCTAAGAAGCTAGGGCGGTGAGTCCTGAGGACAAGTGCGGACAAGTGCTGGGGGGCAAACCCCAGGCTATGCGCGTACTGCTACTGCTATTGCTGCTACTACGACTTCTACTTCTACTTCTACTACTACTACTACTACTACTACTACTGCTACTGCTGCTGCTGCTACTACTACTACTACTACTACTACTACTCCTTCCTCTTCCTCTTCCTCGTCCTCTTCCTCTTTCTCTTCCTCGTCCTCTTGTTCTTACTCTTGCTTGGTATTATGTTATATCGTATTTTGGTTGGTCATATCATGCTCTCTCTTATTGCGCTATGTTATTTTGTACTGCTTTATTGTGCTATGTTATTTTGTATTGTGCATTATTGTATTATAGTTGAGTACAGAACAGTGTATATTATATTACTGTTAAGGTGTTGTAAGGTATTATCTAGTCTTTCAAGTACTACATCGGCGCATCAAACCCTCACAGGCTGGGCCGGCCGTTGTCAAACTGAGTGATCTGGTCTTGGCTAACAAATCCACCATGGCCTCAGCGTTGGTGCATGTTTACACGGTTGGTCTTAAGGAGATGCCTTGTAAGAACAGAGCAGGTGTACGACTTGCCAGTGGCGATGGAATCGGCGCCCTCCTCGTAGTAGGGCTCTGTCCTGGGATCGACATCAGATTCGTGGCCTGAGCCCATCACGGAGCGGCCAAGTCACTCCCAGCGCGAGTACGGCCACTGTGAGCAGGTGTCCGTGCCTTGCAAAGAATGCAGGAGAATGAAGGACCCAATCGCACACCGTCGCTCCTGAGGAGAACATGGACCAGTATTGGGCCGGAGACCATGCCTGCGCACTCTGGGGTGTGGTCCTGTGCTTTCAATGAACCCCTTCGCTCTCGGCCTCTCCCGGAAGCCGAGTGGTCAAAGCCATGATGCTCGCCTCGACCACAGGGATTCCCCACACTCTCGGATACGAGACCCTTGATCTGCCTTGGGTCCATCGGGGACTTCAGGCCCGGGGTTGCACACCACCTGCCGCAAAGAAGCGTCGTCGGCCCCGCTCTTCCGCCCTCCGTTCTCGGCCTCGCCCGAGTCTCCCATCTGACCCAGGTTCAGGTACATCTCGCGAATTGCTTGGGACCTGCCCCACGTCTCGAACCCAAGGGAAAATAGCAAGCAGATGGACTGCTCTCTTCAGACATCCCGGAAAATGCGTAAGCAAGAGTCCAGCTTTACGATAGCTTTGCGAATTGAACAAGCGGATTGCAGCATGCTACAGACACGCACGACGGCTTCTGGCTGCATAACTTTGCTGGTGTGCCTACGTACAGTCTTAAGTATCTTCGTGCTGAGAGGGTCTGCGTGTCTTCACAATAAGAGTAACCATGTGATACTTTCTCAGGCCACATCACCAGGCATATACTGCATCAACACATCCAGCGGTGGCGTCACAACCCAAAGTAGATCACATTTCAATGTGATTCGAGGGAGGTACACCCAGCATGGTTTATCCGGGAATGGGGTTGCGTACTCCTGGAACTTCGAGTTTAAGATCAACGAGACAGACACAGTTGGAACATCGTTGCAAATACCTGGAAAACGCTGGATCCTGTTTTTCGACGAAATCCACAAAACACAATAACCAGCGCTTACCTACACGCAAAACGATAATGATAAAGATACTTGAGACACGATGTTGTGTACACATGTAGCTGCATGCATATGCCGGTATGGACACCATTCCACACTTCGATACTTTTGAACAAGTTGTGCATCTGCAAGCCCGTGAAAAAGCTTGTCTTGATGCTGCTCGTCTAGATACGGCTGTTCATACAAAGTGCCTTTTATAGTGCGCATGTACTGGCATGTACAGCAGCTCTCCATAACATTAGGTGCCGTACTTCATGAAACGAAACCTCTCGTACTCGACACCCGCAAACTTATATGTGGCTAATCCCATACCAGGCATTTGTCCGAAGCGAAGCCTTGGGTATCCCTGATCGTGGTGCCGAGTATTGCTATTCTCATGGTGCGACTGATGATCAATGGTCGGTCGTGGTCGTCGTCGGGGAAGCGCGGTTGCATTGTCAGTACTTGGCATTAGCATTTTCATGAGGCGCGTGCCGGTTTGCTGAATTCTACAGCTGAAACGCCTGGTAGCCTAGTCTTGTCCGGCATTGCGACAACGCCACAGCTGCCAACACAGCTGCCAAGCGCATCTGACTGCAACGTCTCAGCACGCGGCTTGCCGATGTCCTGCATGAGCCAAGCCTCTAGGTGAAATCACACATCGCAGTGCTGCTCTCTGGCTGCGTCGGTCTTCCCTCATATCGCACCTGAAGTGCCAAGCTCCGGCCAACGGCCTGTCACTCTCTGACTCATGTGACTTTCGAAGTCTGAAAGCATGTTCGGTACCGGAGCCTGGAAGGAATAATCCATTATGTCGTGGCGGAAAATCAGGAGCTTGTTCGGAGCAGCTGGAACTCGCCTGGGTAAGTCGGTTCCTGAAGCTCCCGCTCTCTGCGAGTCTTGGGCAACTGCATGCTCCGCTTGCCACCGGATAGGAAGGAACCATCCTGAGAGCTCTTTGCGACACAAGGCGACGACAAACACGTGGGCTGTCGGCCTTCGGGTAAAACCACACCTCACCTCCCTCGGCCTCAATGAGATGCATCACGCACAGCCTGACGTCGGAATCGTCTCACGAGTCTCGCTTCATTGATTCATGCTCTCGTATACATTCACCTTCTTCGTCGAGAGAAGAAGAGGTACTCCTGCATTCAGATTACAACTTTCCGTGGTGTAGCTGTTAACATCCGTGAGTTCGAGTCCTGAACTGGAACCGTCCAACCCGAATCCGGATCTTGCATCATGTCCCGGACAGACTCGGGCCTTCGTAAGGTAGGTAGAGCTTGCTCGTGAAACCAGTCAAACAACTCAGCTTGCGGCAGGTAATCCTCCTCCTCGTTCTTGGTCATTGACCTGGGAGGTGCTCTACAAAATCACATGCTGGGAGTGAAGAGAAACTGGGCACCACACACTCGCAGGAGAGGGTTCATGATGTAGCTAAAGCTGACACCCAGCCTGGTTTGGCTGCTACAATCGGAGGTGTGCGAGGTAGAGCACGGTTGAAATTTTCACCTGCCCTGCGGCACGCAACAGAAGGCATTACCATCACTAGGTATGCCTGGTTCCTCGATCACGATAACACGAGGCCAAAATCGCAGCATAGGACGATAGGCACAATATGGCGCAACGGCACAAGCGACCCATAAGTCATAAGCCAGCCACGTGGGTGTCAAAGGCGCAATTGCTGTCGCCAGGTCCGTGAAGAGCTTTTCACCTAGACACGAGCCGAAAGCCGATAAAGCCCAGACTTGTCATTTCACCCGTCTCTCCGAGCTCGAAGCTGCCATCGAAGGCTTTGTTGTCGAGTTCTTCATCCTGGCACTGGTCACTAGGGCTGGCACGGGGCCGCCGGTGGGGGGGGAAGTTGGATGCCTCCGGATAGTTCAGACCATCCGGGTTTGATTGCTCCTCTCGCCGCTCCTTCAGCCAGGCGACCTGGAGATTTCGTGGCTGACCGGAGCACAATGAACTCAACCGGGGCCTTGTTGTTGGATTCAAAGCCCATGTAGCCAGTCTGACAACGAAGCATGTTTAGAACTGTCACAGGCCGTCTTGCACAGTCCACCTCCACCTCTTGCTTCATGCGAAAGAAATATCTGTCCTGCTCCTCCGCCCACGTAACGTCGAACTGAAGGGTGCCGTCTCACATCGCATGAGCGTGCCTGCGCACTCCTCCAAGCAGCTTCACGCTCCTGGCATGCTGTGCATGTCCGGCAGAAAGAAAAGCTTGGAGGAGCAATGGCAAGCTGGCCTCGTCGCTCAAGCTAGTTTGGATCACACAGTAGCCTTTGCTCGCCAGAGCAGCCATGACGACCTCAGCCAAAGTCCGCCTAGAAAGGAAGGCACTGTTGCCAGCAACAAGCCTGCCTCTCCGAAGCGTGACCCGGCATCCTGCAATTTGGTTCTGGAGCCCCGCTATTGCGTCAGCAGAGGTTCAAAGCAGAAGCGGTGAGAGGAAGCTTTGCGGGCGAGGGTCAGCATCCGGCCAGACGACATCGTAGACGTCGTCGACGCGGGGCTGCAGCGACCTGGCAGGAATCTTTCTTTTGCTTCATGCATAGGGGGGCATGGAATCTGACACAAATGCAGCAAGCAAACTCGCGCGGCAACACTCCTGCTCTTCGTCCCCGGGCAGGGCCACCATAAGATCACAATGTGTAAGTAAGCCAACAGCAAAACATAATCCAGAGTATCCAGACTGCGTTTTGGGGGCACAAGCATGACTGCAACAGTTCGGACATGTTTGGCCGATAAGTTCAGGCACAGCCTCGAGCCAAATGACAATGATTGAATATCTGATGCTAAAGATGCTCCCGTCGCTGGTAACCGTCAAAAAACTGCAAACAGCCAGCCCAGCCACAGCACATTCATATTTCGAACTGCTGATCAAGCGTCATCTCCTGCAAGCATCCTGGGCCGAACATGTCCGTCAAGTAATTAACACCGTGCGCCCACATACCAACGAAGACCCACCGCCAACCAAGCGCTACAACACCAAGATGCACACGAAGACGGCAGCATGCACTTCCCTGGCACCGACCATTTTAGCGTGCTGTGTAGCGGCGAAAAGATTGCAAAGGACTGTCTTTGCAGTCATTGGACCGATATTGATGTTTCTTGTCTGGCAAGAGTCGCTTCAAGCGATTGGCGACTCCGCAGCGGCAAAACATAACCAATGGCACGGTTCAAAAACAAATAATTCGACCGACACGGCGTGCAATTTAAGTGGCCGCATCAACGTCATAAAAGCATGCATACTACTCCAAAATCGAGGCATGTGTCCAAACTCACAACAACCTCCAAGAAGCTCCAATGTCAAAACTAAACCACATTGGTTTTATGCTTCTATATGCTTCGACCCATCATTACAATATCTGTTCGGAGGTTTGCAACTGTCATCCGCTGCATTCACAACAACTCAGCAACGGCTTCAAATTCTGAAACAAACACATCCATGGAGCAACTGCTTGCTTCACGTGTCAAATTTCTCGTCATCGTATGTTCGCAACAATACAAATGCCTCAGTGTTTCTGACTGAAATGTAAACGCATTGCCGGGAAAACGAGACTGCAGATTGGGGCCGGATAGCACCGGGTCTGCGCAAGTACGCGCGAGTATGCGCAAGTACGTGCGGGGATGCGCGAGTATGTGAGAATATGCGCGAGCATGCGCGGGAAAATGCGCGGGTATGCGTGAGTATGCGCGGGTATATGCGTGGGTATGCGTGATTATGCACGGGCATGCGCGGACATGAATATGCCCAGGTATGCCCGGGTATGCGTGGGTATGCGAGCATGCGTGAGTATGCGCTCGAGCATACTCGAGCGTGCTCGAGCATACTCTTGGGTTGATGTGTAAGTAAGTTTGGATATTGGGTGATCGTCTGCGATGACGGTATTTGTTACTGCTTTGATTAATTCGTCGATCGGGGCATGCGGGGGCGGAGGTCTTGCGGTGTTGGTGTGGAAGCGCATGGGGTTTCTGTTTCCTCTCTTTCTCGCCAAGCATCGATTCTCGGGCGTTCAGCGGTAGGGCAGGGCTATGGTGGTTCGATATGTAGACAACCGTTTGGGTTTGCTGCATCGGAGCCATGACAATCAGTTGATTGTCCAAGCCTTCTTGCATCAAGATGTATATATTCCGACCATTGTGCTGGAGTATGAAGACGGCAACGTTTTCCTTGGTTTTGAGGTGGACCCCACTGTTCGTACAGTTTCATATGTCCAGCCTGATGCTTCTTGGAAGTTCTTGCATCGTTTGTCCGCCGCCAATACTCGAACACTGCTTGGTAGCTTTCGTTCTAGAGCACATCTGATTACAAGAGCGTCTTGGCCGAAAGAACAACGTGACCGGGATCTTCAGCTATTGAAGAAGGCCTACCTTGATCAAGACTATGATGAACGCTTGCTCTCACCCATTTTGAAGCATATCCGACTTCAAGCCGAATTTCGTGACTCACCGCAGTCAGACTAACCCACAAGAAAGAGGCCCGTTCCACTGTTAGCTTGCATGCTTGCGTTTCTTTTTCGTTTCTTCACAGCTAATGCTTGGAACTTTTCTGAACCGTGGTGGTATTGCTCAAGAACTCGTGAGAGTCTGCGGTATTGTACGCCTGTTCGTATTTATTCCGGCAATGGCTTCCCACCAGGAGGACATGTTGAATCTTTTTCCGAAGTCCTCCGGCCCCCCGGGGCCAGCAAGCTCCACTGCTCCGTACTTGACTCTTACAGCAGGTCAAGGCATGAATGCTGCAAGCATTCAGATTCATAAGGAGCAGATGGCAAATCGTATGTTGGAGCGTATTCATGAAACGTTGCCCGGCCACTATCGAAGCCGGTCTCGTAGCCCGCCCATTCATCGAAGCCCTCCATTGCCAAGACGCCGTCAAGCTATTATTGCTGACACAGATGAACCTGAGTCGTCGGCTGGATTGGCTGTTGCTCAGGCTGGGCAACGCACGTTTGAGTATCCTACAGGCCCAGCTCTCCCTGAACCGTCCCGGGACTGGATCAAGATTACAACCGATGACTATTCGGAAATGTGGGTTCGATTCTCGCAAGTCCCGGCGGTCCAAAGAGGCAGATTTGATCATCAACATGCGGTTTGGGCACAGTTTTACTGCACACGGATTGTCTCCAGCATGGACCGGTACGGGTTTGACCCGACAGACAATACTAAGGAGAAGAAGTCGCAGTGGAAGATGCTTGAAAAGCTGTTGTTATACTTCCGGGCAGCCATCATTGAAGACCCCAATCGTATTCGAGCAGCTGTGGAACTAAGCAGCCAGGAATGCCCGGTCCTCATGGCAGGCCTTGCGCGGCAAGGATGATGATCCAAGTAACGTACCAAAGGAACTTTGTTTTTGTACAGGAGTAGTAAGCTTGGAGAGTTTGCCAGTGGACTTTTCATGCGACCGAGGACGGAGTTTCAAATCAGTGTGTGCTTTTCAATGAAAGGGAGTCGAAGAAAGCCTGGTCTGAGACGACTCTCGCTGAATTCGACGGCGGGGCGTTAAACATTACTGCCTGGTAGGAACACAGTTTGCAATGACTTGTAAAGGAAAGAGCCTGACATGTCCCTGACGCTCAGGCTCAGAGACCAAAGATAAGTGTGCCGCAATGCTTAGGGTTAGGAACCTTTAGGACAGACCGTTGTTTAACATGTTGGCAAACGGTGCAATAGCTCCTGGCCTTGCCTTCCCGGAGTCGCTGCTCATTATGTTGCTTCAGCGTTTCCTAGTCGACACCTGTCGCAGGAGATGTTCTGGATGCTTGTCAGCGCCGTGTTGCTTGTAGTTAGCGATGCCGTTTTATGCGCAAACTTGCAGCCAATAGCATTCCTTTACACATTGCGGACGCGATGGGTGATTGCCTTCCGAGTACTCGCGCATACGCTCGAGTATGCTCGAGTATTGTCCGAGTACGCTCGAGGAGTACGCTCGAGTATGCTTGAGTAACTTGAGTACACTCGAGTACGTTTGAGTATGCTCGAGTAAGCTCGCGTACGCTCGAGTATGCTCGAGTGCGTTCGAGTCTGCTCGAGTACGGTCGAGTATGTTCGACCAGGCACCCATGCATGGACCACCTATATAGACCTCGTAAGCACACACAACACATCCCAACCAACCGGAACACGTGTCCCATCTTGGCACACTGTAACAGGCAATTTCCAAAGTACGTATGTTCATAAAGGCTGACCACTGCATGACATGCAGGTGGTGAGAAATGACTGCCCATAGGCGCTCCACACAATTGTTGGAGAGTCTGTCCACCGACTGTGAACATTGTGAACTTGAACGATACCCGTACTGCTTCAAGAAAAAGATTATAGGCGCAGCAAAATGCTTGTCATGAATCAGATAGTGTCTACCACGAATAGTTATGACTGAAAATGTCATTGGCAAGATCAACGGTGACTGACTCCGTGTAACGTGTCCAAACCTTCATTTTCACATTTATAGAACTTGGCCAGCAGAATGCGGAAGGTCAACATGCTAACAAAGAAGCCGGACAAGTTCTGATTGTGCAAGGCCAAGGTGTCACCAGACGAGTCCATGTCTTCCAACGGTCGATCAAACAACTGATGAACTGCTTGCCAAATCAGAATAGCATCGTTGTAAGTTCTGGTGTGCGGGCAAACACTTGCAACCAGCATCTCTGTTACTTTGGCCATGATGACGAAAAACTGCCGAGCAGGCGTGTTTCCTACCAAGCCTTAAAACGGTGCGGCGCGGAGCAAAGTTTCAAGGTTATGCTTTCAGTAGAAAAAACAGTTGAAGACTTCAGAAAAGAAAAGGAAGTAACAACAAGCGTTCTCTACCGAAAGACAAGCACTTGAGCGCGGTCACTTCATTTTCTCGCAGAGGTTGCTAAAGAAGGATGAAGGCTTGCTTGCCAGACGAGGAGGGCACCTGGCAAGCGATGCCATGCCGTATTCTCCCTCTTTAGTGCATTCTGGCAACCGCAACGCAAGATAATAAGCCCTCCACCGCGGTGAGGTTGCCAGGCTCCAAATGCGGGAGCCAAAAGCACCTGTCAAGTGTAAACAAGCAGTGCGAGCACCGATGGAAAGACTAAAGGACCAAAGGCTGACCAAAAACGACTCAGCCCTGGCACCTCTTTTGGAGACCGCAGCGACTTCGTGAAGGTCGGCATCGAAAGAAACGCCTCGGGAAAGTGAAGACCCGTGGAGCGCACAGCCAAAAGGACGCAGCAGTGTCGGTTAGATTCTGCAGCAAACACGTGAAGTTCGTGCTGCCCTCCGCTGCAGATAACGAGCAGCCTCGACAAGCTGTTCAGCACTACTGAGCCTCTCAGCCTTTTTTTCGGCTGGACACACCTGCATCGCGTCCAGTAAGAAGTGGCATCTCGCAGAAGAGAAATGTGTGGGCTGACAAGCTCGCCGGGACAATGTCTCTTTCCTGTGTCCTTGCACAAAGGGTCTCCACAGTTGCTGCAAGGTGCAAGAACCAGTGCGTACATGCGTACATGCAGCGAGCGGCTGCAGTGAGCGAATGTGCCTGGATGCCACATATGATCACACAAGTTATCTTGCATCTGGCACATCCGCGTCCCAAAAGCGAGCTCCAAAGTGAAGGTCGTGGGGGTACTCCGCCTCCGAAAAGCGGGCCCAAAAATGGGACCCGTTTTTTTTTGGGCCTGTGGAAGTGTGCCAATACTGAAAGACCCCAAAAAAAAGTCCGAAATCCGGATCCGATTTTGGCTCCAGTTTTCACACAATTTGCCTTCTTTCCATTAAATTTTATGAATCCTCAAATTTGCAACAAAACAGTAGAAAATGTGGGCGACTCCATCGAGACGATTTTAACAGGAGTTGCATTTGCTCCTAGGGTAATTGTCGAAATCATGTGGGCAGTGAATGACGCGGTGCAGACACGACATAGCAAAAGCGTGACGCTGGATGTGCTCAAAATCCGCGGCCTGCCCCGCGCATAAGCACTGAATTGGCTTGCAAAATTTGTACACTGTGTGCAGACACTTGAGGGCCGCCTCGATGAAGTCGAACGCTACAAACTTTCTCAAGCAATGTTAAGACATCATGCGTAAGCGGTTGCGTGGCATATAGCTTGGTGCAAAGCGCGCTATAGAGCAACCTTGCTGGAAAAGAGGTGGTACAAAACTCAGAATGCTCATGAACTCGTCTGCGGCCAAGTTTCTGGGGCTAGAAAGTGGTTTCACATGTAGTGTGGAAATTCCCTCAATTGTGCTTTCTTCTAGCCAAAATGGCCAAGTGTGAGAATTGTAGTGGTGTCCACTGGCAGTTTGAGCAATCTTCCATCCAGGTTTGCAAGCCCGAACTGGGGTTGAAAGCGAAGAGAAAATGGCCTTCAATGACAGGCTCAGATGTTCATGTCGGTCGGACAGACACTTGAGAGCCTGTGCATTGAAGCCATTTTTCTCCACTTTTTTCAACCTCAGGTTCGAGCTTACAAACCTGGACGGAAGATTGCTAAGGCTGCCCGGAGAAAGTACAAGAGAATTTGTGTCCGACATGTGAAACCGCTTTCCGGCCCCGGAAACCTTGGCTGCGGACGAGCCTCATGAGCATTCTAAGTCTTGTACCACCCCCCACAGCGGGGCTGCATCCGAGGACCCTTCGGTGAAGGGGGCTTCGAAGCCTTCGAAGCCTTCGAAGGTGAAGGGTCGAAGGGGGGGGGGGGGGGGGGGGGGGGGGGGGGGGGGGGGGG
>CAJNJA010014700.1:0-11820 GCA_905231915.1 Symbiodinium necroappetens | reverse complement strand
AGCACCACCACCACCACCGCCACCGCCACCAGCACCACGACCTGTTGCTGATGTTCGGCACAGTACAAAGCAATCTACCTCGGCCGAGACAGTCTCTGCAGGAATTGCAATGGGCAATGTGAGAGTCGGGCATCCCTGGCTGCTCCACGGCTGTTATTACTGGACCGACTGTAAATTGCGCAGGTGCAAATTCAAGCTGTCAGGAACCGTCTTTGTTTCTGGACTGTTCTTCTTGCTTTTGTCTCGGCTTCCGCAGGTCTTTCAACCCTTCCTTCAGTTCTGGCTTACTTTGCAGAACTCATCTAGCCCTGATGCCGCTGCTTGCTTGATGTTGCTTGTGATTGCTGCAGGTATTATGTCTACGCGATCATTCCCCTCATCGTGGTGTGGATAGTCCGGCAGGAGATTCCAAGTATTCCTTGAGACAACAAAACCCAACCGCCCTCGAATTTGACCTGTTGTTTGAAGCTGGTTGGTTCTCCGGCAGGAAACGATGAATTCAATGCGATTCTTGGCCGGCAGACACAGTCGCGGTATTAAAATTGCGGCAACAAGGATGCGGCACCACGATGGCTTTCGATTCGGGTATCGGACCAAGCTCTGGAGTTCTGCATTGAGCTTGCTTGCCGAACTGCCACGCTCTAGTGTAATTAAACTCTACCGTCATCGACTTTCGTGCAGAACCCAAAAGCAGTCCTGAAAGCCGAGGTATGTTCTGCAAGTCACGGTTTTTGTGGCTGAAGCAACTGAAGATCCCGCAAGCCGCAACAGTACTTGTCGAAGGCAAGTTCAAGTTGGTTGGGTGGTCCGGCAGTTCGGAGGTTTATACTAAAGAGCCATTGATGTTGGATTGCACATTGCTGCACGTCGCTGCGTGCTTTGTGGTTATAACGTCGTGCCTTCAATGCATATGATTCGAGGGCATGATGTTGTAAGCGTTCTGACGCCGGCAAGTCTGGGCCCTATCACCAGGATCCACAGCGACAGTAGTCATTTTAAAACGACAGGAGTACTGCAATGACAATCGTGTCCTCAGTCTCGGAGAATGAATAGTGCAAGTATGTACGAACCATGTTATCTTCCCCGGAAATGCTTTTTTGTTCAAGGAGACAAACCACGCACTGTCCACATGCAGCAGGGTCCACACCAAGAACAACCGCGATGGAAAAGTTTGGTAGAGCAGAAGTGAGAGCTACAGCAGGCGTGGTGCTAGCAACTAGCAATAGTACCGTCAAGAACACTATAAGTGTAAATGAATACCATTACAATGACACCACATTAACTTGACATGTAGAGCTTAGAACCCTGCAAAAGAGAACCATAGGTCGCAGGATATGCTATCTTGGTCTTAATCTGTTATTATGTGACAGTCGCAGACTTTGTGATGCTACAGGCATCCCTGAGGAATATCAGTCGGATGCGAAAGTCCAGGACTGCGAATCTTTAGATCTTTGTAAGTTCAAGGGTTAAGGTTCAGGCTTTGGGGTTGAGGTCTCAAGAGTTGCTGTTTGGTAAGGGAGCCCCACGTTCAACAAAAAACAGGGCTTCGCGTTCCAAAGTGTTACCTCAGAGTCCTTGCGCATCGAATTTTCGTGTTCGCCCGACGCCGAAGCCCCGGGTTTGGAGCAACTGATGTAGTCTGCTGGCTTCCCCCTTCAATGAGCAAAAGCGAGACGATCGCGGTGTGTTTATGGACTTAAGACTGCTGTCGGTCAGATCTCTCGAAGCAGCTTAGGAAGGTCGAGGCCGCAGTGGCAGTGGGGGTGCTTTGCCGCAGTGCCTGTACGGTAGGTTATATAGTTAAAGCATGTTATAGCCTAGCCCCTGCCAGGAGTACTTCAGCCGAATGTTCAGCGCGAAGGACGTGAAGGAGCGACAGTTTCGGCCCGATGCACCAACTGAAAGAAAAGCGCTCCAGAACAAAACTGGGCTTAAGGAATTTCATGCCAGCGTATGTGGCTTGGATGGCCTGCGGTAAGTGTTTGTCGTTTGGCCCCTATCCCAACTTTTCAACATTTTCTAACTTTACAACTTACACGGTTGAAAAGATGTCAGCGATGGAGGTCTGTATCGTGAATGTTGTCGCAGGGTAACCTGAATCAGTTTCAGATGCAGATTCGAAGTTGGCATGTGCTTTTGGCACTGGCGATCCAAGCTCGCTTCTCCTCCATGCGACATGGCGGAAGTCGGTGTGCGTGAGGCTGTGAATGTCGCCAAAAACATGCCTGAGCTGGAGACCGCCGCCCAGCCAGGAGCAAGAACATAAGTGGGGCTCAATGATTGGAATAGGTTTGGGGTAAAATCTTCTATAACTACAATAAAGAGCCCTAAGGAATAGTGTTGGTAATTTGTTCTGTTAGGCTTCCAGTATGTCAGGCCAGGCAAGTCATCCTTTCCACAATCAACTTGGCACTTCAGGTGGAGCTGTGTCGGATAACTGCCCGAACCCCAAAGCAGAGCTCTAGATCCTGAATCGCTGCACCAAGAGACCCAGACCCCACCCAATAAGCCCAACCCCTCAGCCCCTAGACTTAGAGCCCTCAGAGTCGCCTCGCCGAGGTCTATTCAGAGCTTCAGACAGCTGTACAGTCCTTGGCCAAGGTGGAGCAGGACCGCAACCTTTGGCAGTCCTGGAGCTTTCAGAATCGGGTGTAAGGCTTAGGGACCAGACTAAAGGTGATCAGCCATGGTCATGACGGCAGTGCTAGCTGCATGTGTGCTACGGGTCTACAAGTCAGGTCGGATTCATTATGGTCTTTGCAATGCACCCTGCGGGGCTTTGGTAATTCAAGGAATGCAGCAGTGTGTTTGCAGCTTCTTCTGGACCGGAGGAGCCGTGTCTTTCGATCACTAAACTCAAGGCAAACCGAAGATTGAGACCTCACACGATCATTTTGAATGATGACGTCTTGGTTCGCATTGACCCTGAAGTCCAGAGTGCAATGGCGTGTAGTAGCTGCTACTTACGCTGCCTCGATTGGCACATCGAACTGTTTGCAGATGCCTTGAGGCCCGAAGTCTCTGCAATTGACAAAATCCCCGACATCAACACCCTGCAGCTTGATCAAAACTTCCCTTCACCCGACAAACTGTGCCTAACCCTAGAGTCACCTCGTGACTCGGCCCGGTCATCGGATCCTCGCAGTGCGAGGAGTGGGAAAATGCCGGCAAGCCGGATCCTTCGCCTGGAGCATGGGGGATCATTCCTCACGTCCCGTCCCCACTCTTTCGTCATTCCTCCAGTCGGGTTCGGATAGCGCACTTTACAACAGGGACATACACCGGCATAATGGACTCGAGCATGGCACCTGTTGAGTTGCTGCCCACGCCAAAGCAGAAGACAACATGAGTTGACAAGTTTCTGGGTGCACCGTCTCTAGTTAATGGGACCCGCAGCTAAGGAAGACGCACGACCACAGATCAAGCACATGATGGGAAGCCTCACGGGAAGCTCCGAAGATGCAATGGACTACTGGAAAGCAACCATCGAGACGAAATCGAAGGCCAGGAGGAGTTGTGGGTCTGCGGCCGATATGTACGGCTCTTCTTTCTCTCATACTTATGTATGTGTGCGTGTGCGCGCGCGCGTGTGTGTGTGTGTCTCTGTCTCTGTCTTTGTGCAGGTATATGTATATGATTGCCTGACCTGGTCGAGCGCGAGTGCTAAAAAATGTGATTGCATATGTATGTGTTTATGCATAGAATATGTATATCGATATATGTATACATGATCATACATGTATGTGTGTATATGTACATATGTATATGTGTATGGAGAATATGTATAAATTTGTTTATGTATGTGCATTTATATTTATAGATGTACATATGTATGTTTGTATACATGTACATCTGGATATATGTACATATGCACACATGCATGAACATGTATACGATATGTATATATGCATATGTGTATATATACATGTGCATGTGTGCATGTATATATATATGCAGGCACACACACATATGTGTTTTTATCTATATATATATATATATTTATCTATTTATTTATTATTTATTTATTTATGTACATGTACATGTACATGTTTTATTGTCTTCGTATATATATATATATGTAAGTAAGCATGCCGATATCTGAACACGGTGTGTGTGTGTGGACATGTGTATGTGCATATAACACAAGCATGTCTGTGATTGACAGAAAGGGCGCAACACCCTCCACAACACATAGCCACGAATGAACATCGAAGTCGCATCTATCCCGGCTGCTCCGATTTTTTGGCTTGAAGCATACCGAAAATGGGAGGGGAGGAGGCTGCTCTGGATTATGCTACCTTTACGGGTTTGGGGTTGTAGGCCAGATTGAAGAAAAGGGCCGAAAGGTTGCAAGCATGATGCTGCCGCAGTTTGAGGGACATCGCATGCTGAAGAACCCACCCCCTTAGACTCTAGACTCTCAGGCCTACCCCAAATGGGAGTGGTAGGTATCACTAACTCACTACCTGCTTGAGGAGTTGTCACTTCTCTGTCCAGGAGTAGGCTGCACCAGTAGCGAAGTTCTCTTACTCCAACCTTACCTTTCCCGCCTGAACTTGACCGGGGCAGCAATTTTTGTCTATGGATTCCTAAAGCTGGACTGCTTTGACATGCTGCTGAGCAGCCTATGGTTAAGGCGCTGTTCTTGAGTGCCGAGTCTCTGTATTGAGGAGACGGTGGGATAATCCTACCGCAGAGTCTTGTGGAACAGACTTGTCGTAGACATGGAGGAGCAGGAACTACGAACTTGCAGGAATCGGCTCATTCGTGCAAACCCGGTGCCATGTCTGGTGCCGGCGGTCCCAGGATGGGTTGAGTTGAGTGGCGATCCTAACTGCCTTGCATTTGCAGGAAGTGAAGCAGTACCGCGAAAGTGTGGCCAAGGCCGAGCAGATGCGCTGTATCACACGGTTCTGTTCCGACATGTTTGGTTCAGAGCTTCGAACTTACATCACCTTCGCTCTGAATCGGGATTTCTCCGTTCGGACATGTATGTAAAGGGGTCGGGGTGGATGCAACGCGAGTGAGCGAGTGACTGTGGTGATTGCGCAGGGCGTCTCAAGCTTCCGAGCGAAGGCTCTCGTCTCATGTGTCGTGCTGTCAAGCTGCAGCGCCCCCTCGTAGCACTGAACAGGAACAGGGGTGCATTACTTCCAAGACGACGACTGCTACTACTTCCGCTGCTGCTTCTGCTGCTGCTGCTGCTGATGCTGCTGCTGCTGCTGCTGCTGCTGCTGCATGGCATTACATGACGATCACGGAGCGAACAAACAAACCAAAGAAAGATACACATGCACCCGCTCACGTTCACACACGCCCGCGTTCGCAAGTCTGAACTCCCAAAGACCAAGCACTGGGCAAGGATGCCGCCAGCGGGATCGGCGGAGCTCCCTGGGTACATTTGGCATTTCTTTTGTCTCAAGGGTAGGTCACTTTGGCCCAGGGGTACTTACTCCCACGCAGCACTTGCAACAGTTCTCTCGTTGTTTATTGCAACCTGTTAGGTCATGTTCGTCAAGGAGGACTTACTCCTGTGCAGCACTTTTAGCAGTTCTCTCGTTGTTTATATTTGTTTATTACCACCTGTTTCGCATCAATACTTTCCTCAGCTGTTTTGTGAGGGTGATGTTCCAGCGATTGATTTTGAATTTGAGTCGATTGGTGCTGTGATTATCCTTTCGGCACGGTGTGAGTCGAAAAGTTCTTGGATTTACCTGTGTGGCATGGGGTGTTGAGAATCGGATACAGCTTCGAGCATTGTGGTCTGCGCAGGCCTCGGTCTAAGCGACCTCCAACCAAAGGGGGTCCGTTGAGTCTTACCTAGCTACGGACGGCGCCGCTAGCTTGAGGATGTTTGAGTTAAGACAGGTCAGTAGGACGGACGATTGACGGGGATGTGGCTCGGGTTTGCACTGGGGGATATGATGCTACAAGGCTCAGGACTACCGTATCAGATCGTATAGTCTTTAGGCAACATGTAAACTTGGTCAGTGGCCGTGGTCGCACGCGGATCCATGGCTGTTGCGAGAGGTGAATGGCCACTCTGGCTTCGTGACTTTCGCAGACTGCCGGAATGCCCGAGTGGCTGCCAGCACCAAGCTGCTTTCATGCAGAAGATTTGGTCTAGATTGCATTGTGAGCAAAGTGTAGGTCTGATAGGCAGCCAAGGTACTGGTTGGAGAAATGCCGGACCCAAATCAGTAATCTCAAATGCCAGCGCCTGTAGTCGATTGAGTTGTTACACTGAGAAAGGATTCTGCCAGCAGAATCTCCTAACTGCTGAAATTCTTGTTGCGCCATCTATAGAATCTAGCTGCTTCAACCTGCCAGCACCTGGCGGTGCAGAAAGCAAATCAACCATCAAACCCGAACTGGCCGGGATGTGAGAGTCGAACAAGGGCTTAGGGTTTAGGGTTTAGGGCCCTGAAGTTCAAGCCTGTGGAAAAAGGGCCATGAAGAAGACTAAACAAGCCTCAGGTTTTCCGCGGATCGGACTACTTGGCTTGTCTCCCAAGCACCGGCACCCAAGGAGACCTGGTTTAGGTGCGGCAGAAGACAGATCTGTCATGTGATGTCGATGGTTCAAGTTTTCCAGCCAGGATGTTGCAAAGTCCGCGGATTGAGGCATGTGAGTTGGAGAAGCGACACAGTGTAGACTTCAAATCCCGCGCCGAGACTGGCTTTTCGGGCATCGTTGCTGATACAGCATGCTTCTTCAAAAATCGCGATTTCAAATGGCAGCCCTCTCAACCTATGCAGGACATCATTTGGTCGGATCTGAAGGTGAACGTGGAGCTCCGGACTGCCAAGCGAATTATCGGCTCCCTGACAAGAGGGTAGTCGAAAGGTCGTCATGAGTCAGATTCGAGAGGTTTGCCCGAGGTGGTCTGCGGCGAGTTATCTAGTGGGAGCATGCAAGTCGAAGAATCGCTGTTGGTCCTGTCCTGCACATCGTTATCTCCCCCGACGATGAGGAGAGGGGCTGCTCCTCTTTTCCCGAACCTTGCAAACTCCTGCCCCGCGCACTCAGGATATGGTCTTGTGTTTGGCTTGTATGTGGCTTTCACGCCATTCTGCTTGTTTGCGGCCTGGCTGAATGCGACTTCTATAGCTTTGCTGGGCAGGTAGCTCAGGAGAGCTAGATTCCAGCCTTTAGGGGACCAAGGTCCCATGTTGGCCTAGATATGCCTAGATGCTGGGGGCCGGACGGACTAGATTTGGGTCACATGCTGCTACTACACAATTCTCGAAACGACAGGTGGGTTTGTAGGAAGCAGAGGAAGACTGAGCAAGTCGGGCCACCAGCAGGACTGAGTCGCTAAGCCCATGCTCAGCAACATCATTTCTCAGATCGAACGACACCTACTCGCACCACTACGGCGAGGACGACGACCGCAACCACCTCGAGCACCACGACGATAACGACCAAGACGACGACCACCACCGCCTGCCCTCACCCCGGCGCCACCACCACTACCATCACCACAACGGAGACACAACGAGAACAGCAACGGTATAAACGAAGTAATTACGAGATATTACGAGCATAGTAGTTACCATATGTCATACGCGGTCACACCTAGAATTCATGTTTTCGTTTGTGAAGGCTTCCTCACCCTCACAGGCTTGGATGATGAGACTGCCGTGTGGCTAGGGGCTTTGAAACCAAGGTAACAAACTTGGCGACAACTATCAACCTCGGACCTTTCCAGTCCCTCTGGGCTGCAGCTTGGCTGCGAAAGCGTATAGGGGCGGGCTTTGAGACAGGGAGGAGGGAGAGAGCGAGAGAGAGTGCGCGAGAGCGAGCGAGTGAGCGGGTCTGGGCCGTGTAAACTGACCAGGAAATGTCGGCTTGATTCCGGTTGCAAGGATTTTGGCAGTTTTGCTTCGAATAGGTGGTTCTGGGATTTGAGCCTGGGTTCGACGAGGTGGTTACGGGATTTTTATCAGGTGTTGAGAAGGGTTCCTGTGCACGCCGCTGTACTGTGGTCGGTAGGCGTGAAGCCTTTAACATCATGCACAAAATGCAGCTAATGATTTGTAGGTGCTGACCTCGATGTTGAGATTCGGGTGGGAAGTGGACCGGGAGAGCTCGAAACTATCGCAGCACTTCACACCACAGCCAACAAAGGGACACCTGCCGCCTCCAGCCCAGCTGGTCCTAGCTACACTCTTCAGTTCAAGTCATAAAATCGTGGAGTTGTCGCACAGGCCTACGCCCCGACGTTGGGCTTGCTGATCTTTCTCTCCTTCGCGCCTACTGTCTCTTACCTGAAATGTGTAGTCGTTACGACGAGAGGTCGCTGCAAGGGCAGGGCTTCGGCTTTTTGGTACTCAGCATGTGCAGCAGCATCATCAGCTGCAGCAGTCCTCGCCGTCGTCGTAGCAAATAGCTGTAGTAGAAGTAGTGGCAGTCGTCGTCGTTGTCGTCGTCGTCGTCGTCATAGTAGTAGTAGTAGTAGTAGTTGTTGTTGTTGCAGTGGCAGTGGCAGTGGCAGTGGCAGCAGTAGTAGTCGTAGTAGGAGTAGGAGTTGGAGCAGGAGAAGTAGTAGTCGTCGTAGCAGCAGCCGTAGTAGTCACAGCAGCAGCAGTAGTAGCCGTTGCGGTAGCAGCCCGATGTTGCAGCAGGAGCAGGGGTAGAATGCCGCACTGCTGCACGCTGCACAAGAGTTGCGAGAGCAGTCGGAACTGTTCGAACTTTTGATTCGAATGATCACTGAATGGCCTGTTGACCGCCCTCGTGACAGCCAGGTCCTCATCAACATTTTCTCCTGGCTTTTCAACCTCAAGTCCGAGGTGCGTTCACAGCTGGAGCTGCAGAATTGGCAGCTCGGAGGGTGAGTTTGACCGATACTGCATATGGTTGTTGTTCTTGCTTTGCTGGTGGCCGCTGCTCGCCATTGGATGCAACCGGATGCATGGCTTGACAGACATGGATGCTGTCGCATAGCCTGAAGTCTCAGCACGTCAGCCAAGGTATTTCTGGTTCATGTTATTTTTCGTCATCGGCGTCACTGTAGTTGGTCAGGACGATACGTAGTGATCTTGCTGCACTGAAATGTTTCAGCATCCGACCTGTTTCTATCCGATTCTATCCCCGCTTATCTTGCTTGGGATGCCGGAACTACAATCCGAGCGTACTATCTCGTCAACCACGACAATCTGTCTTGTACGCGCGGTGACTTTGACAACGTTGGCAGCCAGCTCAGAAATTCCTACAACAACCGGAGTCGACGTCGTGAAGACCAAGAGTCATGGCTAAAGCACCAACAACAAAGCCAGCCGCCGCCGCCACTAGCACCGCTTCCACGATCGCCACCTGCTAGACGAAGTCCTCGAAGTCCCGTTTGAAGTCGGGTCTTGAGGAGGATGCTGGAGCGCCATGATCACACTGGCCGTGATCGGTTCAACCTTCTGTCCACACGTTTGCGATGCAAGCTTTTCCTGCTGCAGAGATCGAACGGCATGAAAGCTCTTTCGCAGAGATTCGTATTACGTAGATTCGCAAGACTCTGGGTTCGCGCTCTGATCTTCTGCCAGGACTTTGTGAATTTCGTGTCGCAGGCAAGCAGTGATGCTGGGGAGGTATAACGGCCGGACGGCTAGCTAGGCTAGCAGCCTTGGCCCTTCGTACGCAGCGGCGCAGGAAACAGTAGCCCCAGAGATTCTGGGTTACCACAGCCCTAAGATGTGAGTAGAGTGCTGCGAGTTCGAGACCGTTCAAACTCGACAGAGCTCCTTGTACCCATCCCAAACACAGACCGGAGAAGTTTTTGTAGAGGTCCGGTCCCCAACAACCCCCACAACTTGGAGGTAGCTCAAGATCCCTTGAAGCTTCCGCTGGTGCTGGCGGAGAAGACGCCCGGGGGCAGAAACGGCTGGGGTTGGGCCTTGGAGTTTCCGATGTCCGGCTTGGGGGTTGTTCCTGTGTTCCACTACGACAAAGCAGGGGTCGTGCAGTGCTTGATCCAGCTTCCTCCGCCTGTGCTGCATATTTGGCCTTTCTATCCACACTAAACCTAGATTATCCCTGGAGCTGGACCGAAGCGGGAAAAAAAGAGAGCTCCCACGCGTGCTTCGCGTAATCCAGTTGAGCCGACCGACGTGTCCACAGAGCCTAAGCATGTCGCAGCGGGGTTTCTTGGAGTTGGCCATGTTTGGGCAGGTCCGGCAGGAGGCTTGTCTAGCAAGGCCTCAGTGTGCAGACTGCCCAGCGCTTCCACGAAGGATGCCGTCTTCCACCCACTACTACCTCAACTTCCTGGCACTGCAGTGGGTCACGCACGGGATGAATCTCACTCGATACGTTCCCGCGCCCTGACACTGATGGGTGTTACTCGTGCACATGCAGGTAACGGATGTCACTGAAGCGAAGCAACTTTCCGTCATGCACATGCAAGAGATGTTTGACAGTGCCACAACGACCCCCCTTGCACAAACGGATTCACAAACGTGTCATCGTCCCCTTTCGATGTCTCTCGAGTGACAGGGATGCGTTTGCGAGCTGTTAACTGCAGAGATGCATGTACAGTTGCTACTTGGTAGCTCAATGTTTCCTTGGTACAGCCATGGCACTTGCCGCTACAGTTGCCCTGTTCGATCTTGTTGCGCATGACTCCATAATCATAAGTTCCTGGGACTCGGGAGCCCGAGTAAACCAACTCGGAGCCCAGGATACCGCAAAACTGCGAACCTTCTTGACCTTGCAGCATTAGGAGGCCCGTGCAGATCCAGACAGTTGCGGTGTTTGAGAGACACTCAGGTGGGCAAGTTCGTTGCGGCTTCGAAGATTTGGAGCGAAGAGGCCCAAATCAGCAAATGCCATTGCATTTCACATCGTGTCACAGGTACTTCTTCATGTGTTTTTCTGTGGGGCGATGTGTGGTGAGTATCTTTTTTCGCTGTTGTCGTATTGGGCGCGATTCACATGACTGAGCTGCTCATGTCATGTACTGTGAGCACAACATACTTCTCAATTTCATTGCAGAGAAGCGTGATTCAGCAAACGNNCAGCCAGCTGCGAGTCAACATCTGTAGGGCTGCATGTCAAAATCCAGACCCCCCAAAGGGTTTTGGGTTTTGGGTTTAGGGTTTAGGGGTTTAGGGTTTAGTGACTTCCGCCTCTCCTGTTTGCCGACTGTCCCCCCGATGTTTGTGACTTTCTTTGCTGACACCGGCCCTGCCCAATTTCATTGATGTTCCCACGCGGTGTGAATTTTGCCGTGGGTAGGAGCTCTTAACCCGAGTTCAGAGTGTTCAGATGGAGACAGGACGCTCGCGAACTGGCCGAGCCTGAAGACCAAGACTACTATGGCATGGGCTCCAGGACCGTCTTCGAAAGCACAGAGCCCAAGTCAGCTGCTGTTGATGCAGCAGCCCCTCCCTACTCCTACTACAACTCCGACTTTCCTCCTACTCCCACTACGACTCCCACCTACTGCTGCTACTACTACTACTACTACTACTACTGCTACTACTACTACTACTACTACTACTACTATTACTGTTACTACTGTTGCTACAGCTACTGCTGCTTATACTGCTGCTGCTGCTACTGCTACTACTTCGTATTCTGCTGCTGCTGCTGCTGCTACTAATACTACTACCGTACGACTGCTACCTTTACTACCACTAATTACTCAAGCAGCTACTACCACTACTACTACTACTACTACTACTAATACTACTACTACTACTACTCCTGCTGCTCCTGCTGCTGCTGCTGCTGCTGCTGCTGCTGCTGCTGCTACTACTACTTCCACTACCAATGCTGCTTCTGCTTCTGCTTGCTACTGCTTTTTTAAAGTACTGTTGCCGTTG
>CAJNJA010014698.1:22951-37696 GCA_905231915.1 Symbiodinium necroappetens | reverse complement strand
GCTGTTTGTGGTGTTGTTGTTCTTGTTGTTCTTGTTGTTCTTGTTGTTCTTGTTGTTGTTGTTGTTGCTGTTGTTGTTATTGTTCTTGTTGTTCTTGTTGTTGTTGTTGTTGGTGGTGGTGTTGTTGTTGTCGCTGTAGTCGTAGTAGTAGTAGTAGTAGTCGTCGTCGTCGTCGTCGTAGCAGTAGCTGTAGTAGTAGCAGTAGTAGTAGTTGGAAGGAGCAGGAGGACTAGTAATTGTTTAAATGATGCACGAATCAGCACGAGGCTCGACCTCCCCAGTGCAATGCGTGGTAGGTTGAAAGGAACATGCCGTGTTTCTGAACTGCCCTTCATCTGCCCATGTGCCATACATCGAGGCTGCAACGCTGAGGAACGCCGCTGCAGAAGATCTCCAGGTGCCGAAAATCAACAGGAGAGCACATGGAAGAAGAATCCTGTCGCAAGGCAGTCACGTGGCTGTATCCAGTAGCCCACTGGAGCTGCAGAAGGATACTGGTGCGGTCCGCTCTTAGTTTGTCCGGGAAGTTCCGTGCAGCCGAGTGGCAAAGCAGCTGCGCTCTTTCGGCCGGCCATCGTAGGTCTGCACGGGTGCTAACATCAGGCTGTGCTTGTATCTCCTCTGCTGGCGTGGCGCCTGAACAGTCCTGCAGCCATGAGAGCCACTCCTCAAGACGATACAGGACTGTGAGTTGGTGCACAGCATAGCATGGCACTGCTCCAGCATGCTGACCGTGCCGGCAACACACGACGAATCAGACCGAGCAGACCCTGCAAGGAAACCGGTACTGCACTAAGCGTCTCGCGCCGGAACAGCCGTGGACCCCTTTTGAGCCAACAGGAGCTGCAGGCATTAACACACTCAGCCCTTGAAGATTCAGATGCAGATAAACCAAGCTATTCAGCCTCATGCATCAATCCACCGAAATCTCGGCCTCTCGGGCACCTGAACCGTGCAGACCTTCGGATGCGGAGTTGTTGAGGAACGGAGAAGCGACCACCAAAGTCATTAGCCGACAATCCCCAAATTTATCTCGGAAAACGCAGGAAGTCCAGGGCATAACCGTTGTTTTCACGAAGACGAAATTCGGGCCTATCTGAAGCCTATCCGAGTCTATCCGTGCTGATAAGGATGATAGCAAATTCCCATGTTAATGTTGAGACAAGCCGTTGTTCACACAGTAGGCTGCCTTGGAGGTTTCGCTCCCAACTGATTTACACTATCGGGTGCTTCTGAGGTTTGTTAGCGTTCAGCTGAGGCAACATGACAAGCGCGGGAACGTAACTGACTTGCAGTGCATGCAACACCGCCTTCTGTTTACAAACTGTGTGGTTGATTCATGGTTGCTGAGACACTGGAGATTGTGCGGGAATGGCTCCTGCGCGTCAGGATGGTCAAGCCACAAGTGGATACAAGTGGATGAATCGAACTGGCACTGTGCTTGCAACGATATAAATATTAGCAGCTTGGTGCTGTGTTTCCCTGTCGTTAACGAGCCCACCATCGTGAGCAGGTTTTCTGCTGAGCGGACGAATTCTCCTTGGGGCGTGCAGAAGTGAAACACAAGAGACGGTGAAGTCGCCGAGCCCAGCATTTCAAGCCTCAACAGAAAAGGAAAGTTCCACATGCTGAGCCATTCGAGGAGCAGCCTTAACAGTCCATTTTGCATCTTCAAACCATACAACAAACAGGAAGCACAAGGGTCACTACTTTCAACAAGCTGAGAGCAAGGCTCACATCATGGCCGCCTTGGCCGAATATTATCCAGCCAATGTGCCACCTTGTTGTTTGCGTGAGACTATGTGAAAGTGCGTTGTGCAGATGTGAGCGCGACCGTCTCTTCACGTTGCTTCGGTTACCGATTGCCGTTGGCCCACTGATGGTTGAATCGTGTTGAATCTCACCCTCGATTTCTTTCTGCGGTACTCCTGCCTGGCTTTCCCGCGTGCCCCACCTTAGCTCTGCAAAACACAGCAGGGTAGGACAACATGCAGTTGCCTTGAAAAAAGTGCTCCACTCCATGCTCAAGTGGCTGCACTCGTGGGCTTGCCATCTACCCCGGGTGAGGCTGCGTAGGCTGTGGCTTGAGGCAACCAAATTAGTTTCGCAGGCGGCCCTAGACCTGAAAAACCGTCGGTAAAATAGAGCAAAGTTACGGCAGCTCTTTCGGCCGCCCCGGCTGCAGTCGGCCTTGCAGGATGGATCCCGGCTACCAGCTGCCAGACACTACAGACAGCCTTGAGCAAACCTCTTGGCGCTCCGGAAGCAGAAACTGACAGCACTGGCAGGCCTGGGGCTTGCAGCAGTCGTTTGCCGCCATCTGAAAACAAAAACTCCAGCTCTACGAGACGACCAACCGCACAAATGTAATTGATTCTGATGCGAGAGAGACGTGACGTGGACACTCGCGGCTTCGAATCAGAAACGAATAGCCAACCCCTGCAGACTCGGAAAGGTAAAGAAGCATCTCCACACTGACGGCCTCGCTTTCGGCACTTCGGAGGGCAATCGTACTTCCCCTGAAGGCAGGAGCGCAGTTCGCGATGGTAAGCGAATTTTTGAATCTTTCCCCGCATCTCGTTCTGCACAGTCATCTTAACTGCCTCTCACTCTCTCTAGCTCTAGCCTTTCATTGCCTTAGGTAGGTCAGTGCAGGCCAATTAGCATTACATTCAGTTTTGCATCCGGGAGGCCGCCGCCGAGCGTGGTGGTGTGTCTTTAGGCCTGTCCTGGCTGACAAATGCAAGAGCAAGGCGTTGCAGCCGCCGTTCATGAGCAAAGGTATTGAACATACTTCTCCCCATGAACAGCTGCCATGAACTGTCAATTTATCTAATCATGTAATCCGGAGGCTAACACCTCACATCAGTTCGTCACAGTGCCAACCCAGTGCATTGCAGTTCCAATTTTTCGGTACAGCCCTCCCGCACCTCAGCCACCGGCCGCTGCGGCGCATGAAGGTTGGGCTCGGAACGTGCAGCCAACCGGCTGCCGCCGCCGCTTCCCAAACTTCCGCCACCTCCACCGGCTCCTCTCATCGCACCCTCTTGGTGGATGGCTTCCAGCGCAGCTGCTGCAGCAACCTGATCATCCCCCCGCGCAGATGGCATGCTGGAAATAAAGGGAAACTTCGGCTGCGCTTACTGTCACTTGCAAAGTCCGGTGTGGCCTCTCCGAGATTGATCGCAACACGACTCCCTTCACCGGTGACCTCGAACGCGAGGCAAAGTACAAACAAATATTCGGTCGGCTTCGATATGTTTGAGGAACATGAGGCGTTTCTATTCCAGTACAATCTTCTGCAAATTGTTGAGCTTTCCGTACCGATAGCAGGCACCAATCTTCCCGCTAGAGGAGGATAGTCAACCTCACATGCACAGCATTTAGCAACTCCTAGCCGACCGACTTCTGATGATTAGGTGGAGAGCGTTAGCTGTGACGGGTGCAGAGGGCCAGGCCACTGCAGGCACTCGGGGGAGCGGAAGAGGCGCCCCGCAGTTGTGGCAGAAGCGTGCATCCTCGTTTTCGTCGTGAGGCATGGCCATCACACTCCCATCACAGATGATTTGCGTCATTTTTGGAGACTTGGCCACAAGCCAATGAAGTTGGCACTTGCCCACACTTGGTACACTGGTACTGCGCGAACCATGCCACGACAGACCTGAGCACCGAGTGGATGTGCCGACTGCCAGATATCTGGACCTCTGAGACACCAGCGCTGACGGTCCTACCGTGGAGGGCACGGCAGACTGTGCCACCTTGGAAGCCTCGGCAAGGTCAGTGCAAAAATTAGGTGGCAATCGGTCAAGGGCACGCCACGGCGACACACTCGCCGAACCACTGCACTGCTGTCTCTTACTACAGAGCGCTTGGTGTGACTTTGCAGGGTGTGGTCACGCACCACACCACCCAGGCATGTCGCCCTTTGTCGCCCTTTTTCCCTGCAAGGTGCCCCGCCGTAGTCTCCTTTTTCCTCTTCTACTTCGTCCTCTCCGTGGGACACCTCAATTGCCCAATCCACGCCCAGCCGCCCTGGGACTCCACGCCACAGTGGGGCGATGCTCGTAGAGGCTTGGCCTTGGGAAGCGCGGTGTGGGTCGCCGCGGAGCCCAGCCTCTCGCCAGCCACCAGCCTGGCTCCGGGGCCCCCGCAGTGCCTCCCTTGGCGGAGCGGGGCCCGGCGTCCCCAGCTTCTGACGCAGCGTCGCCTAAGGCGAAACAAGGCCGATTAGCCGAGGAGACCGCTGCAACGACCATACAAATGTGAAAAAGCAGCTACTGACCAGGCTCTGGCCTCCCAAAGCTCTGCAGCGCTTGCACGCTGTCGACTCGAAAGAGAGGAGCGGCGCCTGGACTTGACTCCCTGTGCTGTGCGTCGCTCCACTCAAATCCGCTCGGTGTTGGGTAGGCGAGCACAGAGTAGAGTTGCTACGCGGTTTCCTTCGTCAAGGTCTGGCGACAGGAAACACTGCAAGGCCACAGAATGAGGCAACACGAGGGCTGGCGGGGGGAGAAGCATGTGCTCCGACGGGAGTCCCAAACCGGCAGCTTGCACAATGAAATCTATGGAAAGACACACCGCCAGGAGCCTCAGTGGCTGCACGCTACTCACAGAAGGCAGCAGCGGCGATGCGGAGGAGCCAGGACCTGAGCCAGGGCCCTCGGCCGCCCTCGGCCGCCCTCGGCCCTCTGCAATCCGAGCACTCATCCTCTGGTGCTCACTCTGCGAGCCTCCCCCATCGGTTCCCATGGACGTCGAAGCTTTGGACCCAACAAGCTGCGGCAGTTGTGGCATGCTTTCTGCGCGGTGCTTCAAGCGAAACCCTATCAACAGTGCGCTTTCTTCAAAAAGTGTTTTAACCTGCAGAGTCGCGGATGGCGAGATGCATTTGCATTATCGTTCTCATTCAAGCAATGGAGATTCGGAGCGGCGGGAAAGCACCATAAAGCACGACCAGTTGAGGATCAGAGGAGTGAGAAGAGCAATCTTGGGAAAAAGCTCCATGCGGTCCAACCCCGCTGGCCAAACGGCAGGCGGCTGGCTCGACTGACTCGCCCTGGGCCTCGTAGAAGAGCAGAGGCAAAAGGGCCCTGTAAATTTCTGTGATAGCTTCAGAGCTGTGAAATGAATCCTACAGCAGTTGAATACTTCGCACTACAATCCTGCAGAGCGATGGCAATCGAAGCGACCAAGCCGGCCCGCCAGTGCGTGCGATTCACACAAAAAACACCCGGCTAGTAGCAGGGCACGAGAGCGGCACGGAGCCGGTACTGGTACGAGCGGCGTTGCACCCAGCCATTTCAGCGAGCAGTGGAAGAGCCGAGACTGGTGGGGCCTTCTGCACATTCTTCAGGTGACCTCCGTGTCCTGCAGACAAGAAGCTGCTGTGTGTCGGCATCTAGAATTGAGATTGCAAGTCTTAGTAGACGAGGCAAGTGCAGGTTTAGGATTCGTTAGCTTCGGCAGAAGCGCAGTATGCTCTTGCCACTGTGCCGTGCGTACGTTCGAGTGTTTTCGTCTACCAATTTTGGCTTTCTCGCCGCTCGAAGGGGCTAAAGACCTGGCGGGGACCTCCATATTTGGCTCCTTGGGGCTCCGCAGTGTTGTTTCGAAAGCCCGCAGTTCTTAATTGCATTGGCATGGTCCGAAGTTAGCAATCGGCTCCCGCCACAATGCCGTTACATTTTGGGGCGCGCATTGTCTTCCCACATCGCTACAGCGCCGTCACTCATACTTTGGGTGCGATTCATGCGTCCAGCTTCAAAAACTTAATCAGTGCCGTGCATCTCAGCCTCCCAAAGTCGTGATCCTGCCACAACTTGAACTGTTCTGAGGTGCCGATCCTGCTGCCTCCATAATCTTGCGTGCATTTTGCAAGCATGGGATGGTCTTGACAGTCTCATGTCGGGTGTGGACTCCTAGGTGCTGCTTCACCCCTTGGGGGTCTATGCTGGCATAATCTGTCAAGATAGTACATGATCTGCACATCTCTCGGATTGCATGTTGGGCCGTCTAACAATAAATCTTCCAAATCGATATCACGCAAAGATTTCCCAGCCCGGACTACGGCCCTGCGGCTGTGGAAACAAACAGCAGCAGCAACATCAAGAATTGGTTAGCTGAATTGTGTGCCCCGATTCGGCGATGATACCCTGCACAAACCTCATGAGCATCTTGGATACACCCCGGCAGTGACATTACCCAAAAGAGCAAGGGTTCCCATGGCTGTGCGTGAATATAGATAGTTCTGCAAACTACAACTTCCTCATGCCAGCGGCCTCTTCATTCGGTGCCACCGAAGGCCCCGCCACCGAAGGCCAAGGGGGCAAAGGATTTCCGGGGAACAGTGGCCTGGAGCAGCCACAGTCAAGCACAAGGTCAATCAGTAAGCTAACAACCGAAAATACACACATACATGCATGCATACCTACGTATGCGCGCGTACGTACGTGCGAACGAACGAGCGAGCGAAAGCACGAACGAATGAACGACGGACCAACCAATCAACCAACCCACCAACCAACCAACCAACCTAGCAAGAAAAAAGAAACCAAGCAAGTAAGCAAGCTAGCATAGGCTTGCCTGCTTGCTTACTTACCTACTTACTTGCTTACGTGCATACTTATCTACATATACATGCATGCATGCATGCATGCATGCATCTATGCATGCAAGCATACATCTTCCGGACGCAGCCAGAAACTCTTGTTTCGGGCCTGGCCAGAGCACGATTTGCTCCGGCTGAGGGTTAATAGCGCATTAAAAACTGTTGCATAGCTAGGACCTCGTTTGCTGCATGGGCAAACAAAAGCGAAACCACCAACGCCACCACCACTACCACCACCAAGACCACCGCCACACCAGCAGGCACGCCGGCCCCATTGCCCACACCCATACTCACGACGACAGCTGCAACAACCAACCAGGAACAACAAGAACGACAACTGCAACGGCGATGGCGATGACGCCGAAACTCATCGCAACCGGACCAGACGATGGCGACAACGGCGAAGACGAGAAGATGCTGTCGATCCCCTGACGACACAGGAGACATGAATGCATGACGCACGCTTGAGGCTTGCCTGGGCCTGCAGAGCAGCCACCAGGTCCATGTGACCGGCTTCCGTGGCGCAGGCGGCCGGCGTGCGGCCCTGACAGCAGCACACAGACTTGAGAATGGGCTGACTTGGCAGAGCTTGTATAGAATTGCTTGCTGGATTGGGGCGTCGGAAAGAACATCTTTGATAGTTTAGGCTGTCCTGACAGCGCCACAAATACGAAGCCTGCCTTGCCGTCGAGGTCGTTCGGGTTGGCATTGAGACCAATCAGGTACATGGCGAGATCCTGAGAGCAATGTGCTAGCTAGCTTTCTGCAAGAAAAAACACATCGCTTTGGCCGGCTCTTATCTCCTTGTGGCCTTTGCTCGAAGCCCAGTGCAGCATGGTGTAGTCCTCCTGGAGTCTCAGGTCTGGCCGGTCTGCAGCGACTTTGACTTTCGCACCGGCAGCCTTCCACTTCATGGAATGCCATCCCCTGGTCTCGACTTGCCGCAGGACCTGACAGAATGCCAAAAGTGGAGATTATTGCAGTCTCTCAGTGCAGCACATGTTGGAGACGAGGCCTTTTGCTCCCCATCTCATGCGACTCATCCACGCATGCGACATATGCGTCAGCATGTCAATCGCGATTTCACCCTGCTGAGCAGAGGTGCATGCTTGAATGACTGCACTCTGGGTCAAGGCATCCACTGTCAATCTGGCAACATGCATATCTGTGAGACACTGCAGGGCAGCAAGCCAATGGCCGGCAAGCGATGCAGCAGCTGCATTGTATGTGATGTCACTCGGCCGGGTCCGTGAGCATGCCATGCTGCGAAGAAGTGACAAAGAAGACAGCCACTGAGTTTGTTCGCAAGCATAGATTGCAGCGTTGAAGGTGATGGTGTCTGGCTGCAGAGTGAATTCTTGCAATCGACCAACCAAGCCCAGGCTGGATTGCCACTGAAGGCCTTTGCCAAACGCACTCAAGAGCCCGTTACAGAGTCTCAGGTGTGGCTGCAGGTTTTCTGCCATGATGGACAGCAGAAGCTCCGTGGCCCAGGGCCACTGCTCTGCTTTTTCACAGGCACTGACAACTGCTCCAAAGCTGATCTTGCTTCTTTTCGTAGATCTGAAGCACATCATCGACAGAAGCTCCAGCGCTGCCGTCCAGTCCGCCGCCTTCTCGCAGGCGCTCAGCGCTGCGTTGTATGTGATGGTGTCTGCTTTGAGACTCCAGGTTTTGGCTTTGGAGTTCAGCAACCAGAAGGCGCTCCGCCAGAGCCCCGTCTTCTCGCACGCGGACGTGGCAGCGTTCAGGCTGACGAGGCTCGGCTGAAGCCGCATACTATGCATCTTCGAGACCAGGCACAGGGCCAGATTCCAGTGCCCGGCTTCCCGACAAGCACTGATGACTGAGCTGGCGGAGATTGTGGTCTTCTCTGTCTCTGCCAATGCGCCCAAAGCCTGCGACCAAGCGGTCCCCTTCTGGCAAGCGCTGAGTACCACACCGAAGTGGAACTTGTTCACCTCCTTCCGAAAAGAATGCATAACTTCCACCATCTCTGTCGCCCACCACCAGCGTCCTCCTTGAGAGATGTGTTCCAGGACCTTGGTCCCATGCCGCGGATCGGCACTGAGGCCGCGAACCTCGCGGCGGATGTCCATTAACTTTCTGCAGCATGGGAAAATCGGAAGGCGCACTCAAAACAGCAGTCCTGGGGGGTTTTGATCTTAGCCACTCCGGCACGGCGGCACAACCATTGGATGCAAGCACACGTCGAAGCCATCTTCTGCGAGTCTCTTTGTGGCACAGACATACCTATTTAGCAAGGAAGTCTCACAGGGAACCTACCAAAGTTCCACATCACTCGTTCAGGGCTTGCAAACTTTGCAAACGGTCGGCGCTGACACTCCACGTGCTTCTCTATGCGAAGGTGCCGTGCGCACACACACACACAAATATCCACAAGCAGACAAGACCAACAAATGGAGACGGCTGTACCTGCTGGTATGCAGCAGGCAGAGAATCAACCTGCGGCCGCTCAGAAGACGGCCTGTCCAGTGGAAAGATGAAAACATCACAAGGAAATTTCGCTTGCGAGATATCAAGGAAAGTTGCAACATGATAACTTCGGATGACTTCGACAATCGCCACGAGGAATTAGCCACAGGACTATACAGTGGTATTGATGCATGTGCATGGTCTGCTACTTTGTCGCATAAACATCTTGCAGATTGTTGACTCAACAGCTGCATGTTACTATACTTATATGACACTACAGTACTGCCCAATCTTGACTTGTCTCCGTTGTTCCAGCAGGCCGGTATTGAGGTTCAGGCAGGGCCGGTATTCGGTGGGGTAGCAATGCTCAAGTCGGCGCTAGCCGCACCTACCCTGGGACCGAGCCAAGCCAAGAAGCCACGCCTGCAAGCCTGTGAAATCAGGTTCGACTGGAATCATTCTGGAGATGTTTTTTGAGAAGCTTCTTGAAATCTGGCTGCTGCCTATCTTAGTCAGATGATGAAACCAGGAGATTCATGTCAAGTTTAGCCTCTTCGGATTGACACTGCATTCTTTAAAGCCTGCCACTGGTAGTAGCGCACTGAAGCGCAAGATTGTCTAGGAGGGATGGCTGGCTGCGTGTACGATTTCTGGCGCTCACGTGGAGTTGCTTAGGTGACCTGCAGTCCTTGCAAGACTCCAGGCCTGAAGGGGTCAGCTTCGCCTTGCGACCAGGACAAAACTTCACAGATTGCTACTTCGGGCTGGAAGCAGCTGTTCAGGAAACTTCGAGCGTGGCTCCGCGACTCCCTGCTGCGGCTTCGACTTGTGGCCTCCCACCCGGCGCAGGTGGTAGGCCAAGCCCGTACGTCCCGCTCGCTCTGCATAGAAGAGCGGTGTGCGACCTGTCACAAGACTTTTGTAACAGGGGAGAGGCTTTGTGCACATTGCCCGATCGGCACCTTGGTCATCTCGGGATGACAAGAGACTGTGGCCGTTGTCCTGGGCAGAAGAGCAGCCATGACCCAGGGCCGGGAAGCACCGAAGGTATTATGGTTATCGTCATGACCATGCACCTCCAACACTATCAACATCGTCATGAACAGGACCGTCATGATTAGCATGATCATGCTTGTCACGCTGTAGATTCAGCAAATGATGGCGGTGATGATGACGATGACGATGATCAGCATTACCTGCAAATTCTTACTGGTGCTTGAATGATTAAAATTAAAACAGCAATTATCATGATTGTGGGTTCTCGGCGTTCGGCACCTGATAAATCACTCTCAGCCTGTGGCCACCAGTCGACGGAGGAATTCCACAAGGTCTCGGCGACCTCGATGAGCTGCCCAATGCATAGGCGAGTAGCCATGCTCGAACCTTAGCGAGCATCATGCGGGCACCAGGCCTGTGAGATCCGAAGGCGCCCACCGTTCCGGCATGTCGTCCTGTGCCATGGCTTGAAGGACCTGGCAAAGCTTCGAGGTTTCTCGAACACTCATGCAGGAAGCCGGCAACGGCCATAGAATGGCGTATGCTTCAATGCCGGAGGTCCAGGGAAGCATCGTGCGAGTCACATGTGGCCCCAGAGCTCTCGGGTCCGTTTCAGAGGCCAGAAGCACCCGAGTCATGACGAAGGCAGTTGCGACTTTTCAAAGAACGTCGCACATTAGGAAGCAAGAAGCGCCTCGATGAGCTGGTCGGGGACTGATGCAAGAGCTGATGTCGGCTTCAGTATCTCCAGCTCCTTGTAGACCCAGAGTCACAAGCAAACACTGACCGCTGGAAGCAACGTTTGACCACTCCTCTTCGCAGCGCTTCATGTCCCGCTGCAGGTACTCTTTGATCTGAGCCGATTGGCGAAACACAACTGCCTGAAGCCTCGCAATGCAGCTCATGGCATTGCCTTCTGCTGGTCAGACTCTGACAGGCTGTGCTCCAACGCAACCTGCGGCAAGAGAGCGCAGCACATGCTATCAAAGCTGCGAAGCTCTGAGTGACGACGACAAGGCCCGCCAAAGCAAGCGATCTTTCAACCTCCTGAGAATGCCTGGACCAAGCCAAGGGTCTTCCAGAATGCCGTTTTGGGTACTACTGAGGAAGCGAATTTGGAGTGCTGCAAGCGTGCTTGACGGCGGCTGTCACAAGCAACAAGAGCGGCTGGTCGCCAAGTTCTGTTCGCAAGCTCCACTCTCTCTCTCCAGAGCCTGCTGGCCTCTTCCTGCAGGGCCTTCAAGTCATGGAGCCGTGCATCCAGTCTGAGTTGTTCAGTGTGGCGCCTGCACGTCTGGAATCTAATCCCCAAGGCTCGCGTCGGCTCCACTCACCTCTGAGGTTCCGACTCAGATTCAATCTCCGTCTTTTTCTCGTAGTCGGTAAGCCCACGCCGAAGGGGCAGGCCCTGCGCGTGTTTCGGTATCCACCACTACATTTCTTGGCCCGCGACCAAAAGGAGTAACGAGTACGATGAGGCTCCTTGCTCTCGGCAACAGCAGCCCCCTCCAGCTGAGCGTTGATGGATTTGATGTGGACCTGCCATGAGCACCTCTTGATCCTGCACGAGCCCTTCAGCATCAGCGAACCAGCACCCACCTCCGTGGCATTCGAAATGTTGTCTTCCAGTTCCTTGTGCGCTTTGCGCACCTGTTGGGGAGGGAGACAGACAGACAGACAGACAGACAGACAGACAGACAGACAGACAGACAGAGAGGCAGAGAGGCAGAAAGTCAGATAGAGAGACAGAGAGAGAGCGAGAGATAGAGAAAGGAGAGAGCGCCGGCACACTTCAGATGTTTGCCTGGAGGACAACGTCTACATTGGATCCAGGCAGCAGCTCCTCCTTCGCAAGCTTCACTCGCACCATTCCAGAGCTCTAGATACGCTAGTCGGTACAAGACTTCATATAGGTACCATGTGTCAGACAAAATGCCTGCTTCTGTCTTCTGTCCAAGAATGCAGCTCAATAGTATCATTCTCCCATGAAAGACAACTCAATCACTGTGCTACCTAAGAACAGCCACCTGAGCGTTGGAAATTGCAGGCAGCTGAGGAAAGCTGCTACACGCATCCTCCAAGCCGGCCAAGAAGTTCATCGGGCTTAGTTGTTCAGATGCGCATTGGACATGAAACACTCTTTTCAGAGGAAAAAAACAGGAGTTAGAGTCTTCACAAGGTCCAGGATCCCTCTCAGACCAGAGCTCTGCCCAAAGGGACATCCGATGTGCCCTGGGAAGACAAGTGGTTGGATGTGCTGTGTTGCTTGCATTTCCATCTTCTCATTCCAAACAGCGGTAGCACACCGTTGCAGAGTTGCGACTGGGTGCGCTGCCGCATTTCAGCATCACTTTTCGTTTTGGCTATGGATGCTGTGGCGGCCTTCAATTCCTGTCCGGAAAGGCACTGTGCGCTGCAATGCATTAATCACAAACATCGTGGCGAAAAAAGCCCACCGTGGCTACGGTCTCTACAGCGAGACCAGCGATGCCTTGTTGCACGACATCCCCTAGCGGTTGACGCGGGAAGAAGCCCGGGGTTGCAGGACTGTGCCTGGAAACGCGATACATTTCCAGCGACACCCAAAACGAGGCCAGGTATAGGGACCCTCTAACATCAGGCGGACACCAGACCGGCGAAACTGTTTATCCATCAACCGTCAACACTGCGTCCGATGCTTGAAAGCAAAGAGCGAGAACCGAGCCAAGCATGGACGAAAGTTCAACAGGCGCACCTGGTGTTGTCTGATGAGCTCCTCATATTTTCGCTGCCTGGGCTTGTTCTTCGGAATACATTTGACCATACTGACCGTACTATGCATGCCTCTTTGCTCCCACCGGGCTTCCGACCAGTCGCTCGAAGTGTTCTGAATTTCCTGAGCACCAGTGGATATTTGCAGTGTTGCAAAAAAATCACACGGTAGAATTGCCGGTCTGCCTCTGCTCGACTGGCGATCTGCAATCCTTCGCTGCGGACCTACATGCCCCATCGAGGCCAAGGGTGCAAGCAGCACGAGAAGAGACAGAGGAAAAGGCACAGCAACCCCAGAAAGAGACAAGAACTATGCAGAAGGAAGCGTGCAAAAGCAAGCAAAGACGACTTGAAAACCAGCGAGCTTGGCCGGTCTGTTAGAGCAAGGTTCTGAAGAAAGGCCTTAAGGCTTTGGCCGTGAGGAAAGAGCCTAGATTCTCTAGGCGCGGTTTGGGAACGTGCAAACCGGAATGCTGCGCCCGGGCGCCTGCTCAAGTGTTTGCTTCAACTCCTCGGCATCCTCTGCCAGGGGATTCGACAAGCCCATTCTGTAATCCGACAATGCGCTCTGCAAGAAGAGAGAACAGCATCCAATTGGTTGTGCATGGTGCAAAGATCCTTCTTCTCAGCAGCCAGCTGCGACAACAGCCTGTGCAAGACTCTACATGTTTCTTCTATGCTTCAAGAACATCAGTCGACAGGATTGCATTTGACCAACGACATGGACAATCTGACAAGGTGTCATGGTCTAGAGTTACCCCAAAGTCAAGCATTTCTCAGAATCTTGCGATGACAACTTCTCTTCCTGCAGTCGCCGCTTATCTTCAGATTGTCGAGCCTGCCAGGTCTGTTGCAACTAAAGCAATGATTGCACACATCACCCGAAACACATCAGCCCCTCGAACAGGTGCACAAGGACATAAAGCTGGCCGCCCGACATGTGATCGGGAAGATACCCGAAACATCCCGAAGCCATGAACCGGCATTGAATGTCTTGGCATGAGCGCATGGGAAGGCATGCCCAAGCCTCCTGGTTCCGCTCTTCTAACTTCTTCTGCAGAAGCTTTACCTCCGCCTCCCTCGGCATGCGCTCTGGTCGGATTTGGTTCGTCTGCAGAGCATCTAGAACACCTCTACAGCCGGGATCAGCGAGAACGCACCGTCAGTGCATCCCGACCCTATATAGACCTTGAAAGGCTAACCACTGCACATGAAGCAAGAGTCTTCCAACTATATAGCTCTTTTTCTGCACGCAAGCAGAGAAAAAAGGCAGCAACAACAACAACACATGGCGGAGGCGCTGGTTGTTTAAGGCTTCCCGGAGGTCAGTTTCTGCTTTGGCCTTTTCTTCCTTCAACTTCCTGACTGGCAAAGCAGGTGGCAGCCGGGAGAGACGCGCTGAACAGCGGCTGCTTCATGCCGGGAAGACACAAGACATGCAATTATGAACTTTCAATATCGACCTAGAGCAACTTTCCAGCAGCTTGTCATAACCAGTGCTTAGCTGACACAGGCTGACAAGCAGCTTCAGCGTGGTGACATCTGCCGCCAAGGTATCCCGCTCTGCTTGAAGCGTGCGAAGCCTTCCAACTTCAACAGCTGCCTTCTCTGCTTGCAAGAGCCGGACCACGCAACAAACCAGTAATGATGTGCAAAGCTGCCGAAACACATCCATTGGCCGACAGTGCAGCCTGCCTGCTGTTTGCCTCGTCCAGGGAGGCTCGGTCGCCTGCATTGCGCGCCTCGACAGAGGTCGCCATTTCGTTCTTCGAGGCCACACGGCCAGCATGGTTCCGCACGAAATGGTACCTTCTCGCCTTCCCCCAATTCCCACCTGGAGGTGTCTAAAAGCTGCCTCGTCCATATGCAATCTGTGTTGTTTGTTTGTGTGTGTGTGTGTGTGTGTGTGTGTGGGTGCGGGTGCGCGTGCGCGTGCGCGTGTGCGTGTGCGTGTG
>CAJNJA010014698.1:0-22917 GCA_905231915.1 Symbiodinium necroappetens | reverse complement strand
TGTGGGTGTGGGTGTGGCTGTGGGTGTGGGTGTGGGTGTGGGTGTGGGTGTGGGTGTGGGTGTGGGTGTGGGTGTGGGTGTGGGTGTGTGTGTGTGTGTGTCCATGTCCACTCTTGAAGTCCTCCCCACCAGCACATCCGTCTGCAAGCACATCAAGTATTAAAGGTCTTACGGCAGCACGAAGCCGCAAGGTGCGGGCACATCGATTTTCTCTGCAAAACGCTAAGGCTCGAACTGCCGACTTGAGAGGTGCAGTCCGCAGCGAAAGCTTACACTCAGCCAAGCAAGTCACAACAGCCCACAGCTAGGTTGAAGTTTTCGCAAAAGAAAACTTAGAGAGCATCAGACCCTTCACGAAAAAAGTTCTTCAACACCTCCATGCAAGCATATCACGTCTAAAAGGAAGGAAAACTTTGGGGAGCATCAGATCCTTCGAGAAAGAAATTCTTCAACATCTCCCAGATTCATCACGAACAAGCCTGAACGCTCGCTTCAAAGCGTCCTAGTACCTTCTAACGGTAACCTAGAGATGCCCAGCGCGCTGTGCAGTGGCAATTCCTCCTGCCTTGAGGCCATCCAGCTGGATCTTCGTTGACTCCTTGGCTTTTGATTGCGAACTGTCCGGTCTGACCTTCAAGCTGCCCAGCATTGTCACTCGGCGTGAATACGAAGTGTCTGCTCTACCTTTGTCTCCTGAGTGCCTGACTGCGTCGCGAAGGGCTGTTTGGTGGTCGCCTGCTCTTTATCAGCAGCACGGCAGAAGCCATAGGTCGGAGCTCAAGCTGGAAGCATGACATTCCCGTGAAGTCCGCAGCACTTCAGAAGCTGAGCCAACAACTGTGAACACGCTCTCGCCCTCGTCGCTCGTCATCCCGTTCCTGTGAAAGTGCGCGGCATCACCAATAAACATACTTGGCTTCATATCCACGTAAAATTCGCTTCCTGCTGCAGCTTTCGGTGCTCGGCACGGAGCTTGTCAAGCTCCTGCAACAAGTCCTGCACGAGGAAAGTGCCAAGCATCTATATTGCTACATTAATTCGGCGTTCGGCGGACCAGAAGCACAACACTTCATGCCGTGATGTACAGGATCGATTTCCGAGTGCAAAGCTGCGAGCGATGTCGCGGCAAAGATTCAGGCAGCCAAGCTCTTACATCAGATCGAGCCGACCTGGTGTCGTCCTTCCCATTCCGCCTTGAGCTGCAGGTGCGAGTCCTCCACAAAGCTCGCATTCACAGCTTACACACCCTTTCCATTAACTTCAGGCAGGCCGAGACACATCCGAAAACTATCTTCCTGGCAAGCCCGCGAAACTTGAGCTGGCCTTGGTATGCTTCAGTTCGGCCTCGTGGGCAGCTCTCAGCTTGGAATGAGCCTGAAGCTGCGAGCGCGAAGTGCGAAGCGCTTGGGAGAAAACTTACTTGCACCGCTCGCCTTGCCTCTTCGTGGTCGCGCGAGACATGGCCATGGAGCGCTTCCAGCCTCCGAGTCTTCCAAAAAGCCACAAAACCCTGCACCAGGCCAGCGTCCTAAGGGGAGTATGAAGATGCCTGACTGTTCAAAGATCACCCGCGCCTGTCCCTATCCTGCTGAACTTTCAGATGCTGTGCCTGCTGCAGATCAAAGCCACCATGGAGAAGAACCGACCAGCGCTCCTTACACCCGCCTGAATCTCTTCTTTTTCGCGCAGGACAGCCTCCGCAGATGCGGTGAAACCTAGAGGCTAAGTCCTCAACGCCTACTGCGACAAGTTCGACATTACAACGGGCAAGACATTGATGCCTGATGCTTTGCTTCCAGATCTGCCCTGGCGCGAGCTTCAGACTCCTCACGTGCGTGTTCTTATGCGCCGCCGTCAGACGCTGGGAGCACGCCCGACCGTATTCACATTGGGTCCTTGTCCAAGCGCAGCTTGGCCTGGTCAGCCTTCACGAGGTCCAGCTGCTTCAAGGCGGCCTGAGGAGCCATGTGAACCCCAGGGCCTGAGGTCTTTGACCGCACGTGACAGCGGAGGGTTAGGACAGTTTCGGTAATCCACTCCCATGCCGCATCCTCAAGCATTGGTTCCGTCTAAGTTGCCTCGTGTTTTCGTGCGTACTCCTCTTTGGCTGTAGTCTCCGCATCCTGAGAGGAGACAGAACGACGTTTGTGACAGTCTGGAGATACAAAGTGAAGTCAATGCGAAATGGCCTTGTCTCGCTGAAGGGAGTGCATGTCCGAAGACATCTTCTCTCGGTCTTGCAGAACTTCCACATGCTTCTTCTCCGCCTGCGACATCATTGACAGCACTGCACAGCCACTGGAAAACCTACGATACTGCTGAGCATGGCCTCTTGCCGTGCCTGTCTCTCAGCAGCATGATCTGCCTCGAACATGCAAGTAACAACATAGCGAGTCTGTCACGTCAGTGTGCTGCCCAGTCATCATTTCAACAGAAACGCCTCCAGTTTCTGCTTGTCTGCCGTCAGCTTCTGCATATCCTGGAGAACTGCAGCATGTCGCCGCTCGGCCTGGCTCATGGGTCATGCATTCAGAAGCTGTGCCTCGCCGAAAACTTGCTTCTAAACATAAGTACTTCTTGTCCGCTGATAAGACGCCACGCCAACAACCACCGAGAGAAAGAAGACCACAAACAATCCAACTCCAAGGCATTGAGCTTCGTCCTCAACGCAGCATGCTGAAGTCCAATACCAACAACGTGCAGACCGGCAAACATGCCGAGAATCCAAAACCAAGAAGCTCGCACGGATGGAACATGGATGCTACGAGCACGCCGCTTGTACCGTGGATGATGCCTTTGCGCGCTGCCCAAGCAGCTCATGCTGTCACAGCGATGTTATCCGTCCCCACGGGTAAACAGCAGCTAAGTCATGCATTCCACAGCAAACCAATGTAGCAGTGGATTCTGCGGTACATCACCTCCACAAGTGAAAAGGAATCAAGTTTGCTGTTAAGTTCCTCACGTGCCCTATGGCGGTGCTTTGGAAGGATGGCCTCAGCTTTGGCCTGGCTTTCGGCATCTTTGTCGGACTGCAGACGCTGTTGATCTTCACCTGGCATGCTTTGCTACACAGCCAAGGGTGGATACAGAGTCCACCGTTCATGACAAGATTGACAAGAAAAAAGTATCAGCTGCAAGAACCGTGGCCCGATATCCAAGCAGGTACAGCATATGGCCCTCAATCACATGTAGCAGCAATCATCGCATCTCACATCTGCGACGGAATGCGCAAGGAACCATCTCCCAAGCATGGTGGCAGAGCGTAACTTCTGCAAATCTCGTGCAAGCTCTTCGTGCTTTTGTTCAGCCTGGCAGTTTGCATCTACCCGGATGGTGTGTGTAGAGGTGGATTAGGAATATCCCACGAGGAAAACTGATCATTCTGGTGTTTCTACATGTGCGGGCCAGCTACAGGTCGTAATTAAGTAGACCAGCAGCACAATGGTTGTCATTACTCGGAAGCTGAGCCATCTCTGATCCAATGAACACGTGCTGCGAAATCAACTGCATCTGAATTTGGCAGACAGACAATCACCCTTCAACCACTGTCTGAGCGGTCCACCACAGCACCAAGAAAATGCCGCAGCTAGGCCCTCAAATTCAATTCTCTGAGCTTCTGAACCCGTGCAATCCGGAAGGGAAGCAGTTGAAAAACATAGCGGCAGATCTCAATTAAGTACGGCCTGCGCTCGTAGCTGAGCTTCGCGGGCCTGACCAATGAAAGCAAGCAAACGTGAGCTTCTGGGACATCTTCTATGCACCGAGGGCCTGCATTCTCACACCTTTGTCCGAACCGACAGAAACAATACGGAAAGCTGAACATGACGGCGCAGGCGGAAACTCGCAAGCCACAGTTCGCAGAAGCGGCGATATGAATCCTCCGAGAAGTCTATCAGAAGCCTTGGGTTTGTGCTGAGTGGCTGCATCTGCTTCGAGAGAGCTCCGGGTTTACCAGAGATAGCCAAGATAGAGACAAAATAGACCCAGAGATCCGAAGCTCCGCAGCCTGGTCTGCCTGCATCTTGGCCTGATCTTGAGCCATCTTCCTTGCAGACTACAGCGCTTGAATTTCATACGACAATGACTGCCCTCCCCCTCATCTGCAGATACGTTCATAGATCCCTACGGCGCTTCTGTTCTTGACTGTGCCCTGTCTAACAGAGTCTACCCCTTGGTCTGTGTACTTTTCCGATTTCTAAGTGTGTAGATTACCATGTCAGCGACTGGACTGAGTGTGCACGGACAAATCGCAACACACTGAACATCTCCTTCTGCACTCATGCCATCTGTCCGGGGCTGGAAGCTGCCAAAATCGTTCTGCTGGCATCCGCACAAGGAAGCATTCTCGCAAGGTCGTGCAACCCGCAAGTGACCTGAAATTCCACTCCATGCGTATCGCCGCTGATCGTTCACCAGTGCCAAGGACCGCTTCTGAAACCAAAATCCAGTTCAGGCACGTGTCAATGGGAAGTTCGTGCGGCGAATGCGTTGGTTTGTTTCTATTCGGCAGAGGGGCAACCATGTCTCTTCTCTCATGCTTGCCCCAGATTTAAAGTAGGGGTATCTCCTGCACTCCCCCCTCGAAGGGGATCTTTCCGTCCAGCGTCCCGCGCCAGAGTCGACCCCGCTACACCTTTGACCCCACCTTAAGCTCCTTAACGCCTATCCCCGCCTCGACTCCAGAACCAAACCCTCTCTCTGTGGCGCTTTGTCCTCGAAACCGTGGGGTGGAGTGACCTCTCCAGACCTTTTCGTTAGATGCCGCTCTCACAAACTCTCTTGTAAGATGTGCCGGGCTGGCTGTTTGTCGCCTTCCACCTCGGTTGTTTCTAAGGACGTTACAGGAACAGCACACGCATACGTAGCGACGCAGTGCACTTGACGCCGCTGGACCAAGCTGCCGGCCGCTGCATGGCGCTGCTGCATCTCTTCCTTGGCTCGTCTCTCGGCCTCCAAGAGCTCCTTGTCCGCAAGCGGGCTGTCTGCATGCTGTCTGGGCAGAGCTGTCAAGTTCCTGCAAATGACCGTGTCCAGAGGCCTTCTCTCGCAGCACCTCCTCAGCTATGAAGAGCAGCAAAAAAACCGGCTCTTGCGCTCAGCATCACCCTGGAGGTCCGCCCGCTGCCTGATGGAGTCGCTGCACCTCGGAAGGGCAATTGCGGATGAGTTTGTGTCCTCATTCCTAGACTTGCAGTGTACCTGCTCCAAAAAAAAAAACACCATCCATCACACTTGCAGGCAGCGATTCTAGTCTGCTGCACGGCTACACTCCTGGTCCTGCTGCATGGGAATTACTAGCATGCAGAAGAAGTGAACCTCCAGTTTTGCGTTCTCTTCTGCATCTTTGTCGGCTTTCAGCCTCAACTTCGGCTTCTGCGACATGTCTACTCAGTCCCCAGAGAGCAAGGCTTCAAGGTCCTGCCTCGAGTGGTCTTCCTGGAGCTTCTGCATGTCTTTGGCAACGGCTGCATGCCTCGTTTCTGCCTCTGCGCCTTAACATACCGAAGGTCAGAGGCAAGATTGCAAATCTTGGGCTCGTCTGTAGGATTCCTAAATTAGAAGCCCAGCAACGAAACAAGCTGCTCGACGCCCCAAAGGCAGGATCCCCAATCTCCCAAAGGCTTTCTTGCAGGGCTGGAGTTCGCAAAGTGAGGCCCAAGCCCTCTGGCCCCGGCTTTGCGTCCTCGTTCGGGGTTTTCGGGCTCTTTGCCAATCACCTCCTTTCACGAACCCTTCGTCGAAATTTTGGCTTGGTTTTTAACTGAGATACTTAGGAGAAAATGCTCGGTCGATGGCATCCTCAGCTAAGTCGCCACGTTGTAACATGCCGTCTTCGACCGATGATCGTCACGTTCATATGGAGTTGAAGCCCCAAGCCCGTTCACTGAGCACCCTGCGCAGACGAGCTTCCTCTTCCTTCTCTTGGGTGACACGTTGGTGGTCTGCACCTCAGAACACAAACCAAACAAGGGTTTGATGCGACTACACGTTGGGACACCAAGGCCCTGACGAACCTGCTCCATATCCTTGAGGACAGACTGGTGCCTGCGCTCTGCCTGCAGAACTTCTGGTGCTGAGGCTAGTTGGAACGATGCCACTGGAATTGTGCGTATTTGCAATGAGTCGTCCTGCCTACAGTAATTAGGAAACCCTGCGGACACCTGCCCGTGTTGCATGGATAGGTCTAGAAAGCTTAGCCGCTCCGGATCCCAAGCTTACCACAAGATGGAATATGCTTGAGTTCCCCACTGCAGCTCCGAGCCTCCGCGCGTGCTTGTTGCTCAGCCAGCTTGTCCTGGCGTTTGTGAAACACGGCATCCGGGTTGGACGGAATGTATTCTAGCCCTAGCTCTTCTCATCGAAGTGCAACGAGAGCCAGCACGGCTGCTTGTAACTTTTCTTGGTCGGCCTTCAGGCGCCTTGCATCCTGCGCAAGGAACCCTTCCGAGGTCCCGAAGACGAGGCAGGAAGTCCACGAAGATTGCGAAACAGTACAGTCTCGACGGCTCGACGCATCACTCCGCCTCGAGGGCTGCAGCGTGCTTCTGCTCCGCAAGCAATCTGGCTTGCTTCTCTGCAGCTTGGTCCTGACACCACGCTGCGGCCGAGCTGCGGGCAGCACAGCTAGATTAACATAACTAGATAGGACAACTAGGAGGCAATGGACACCTTGCGCAGCTCCTTCTCCAACTCGAGCTTGTCTCCTTTGATCCTTTCCATGTCCGCCAACACGGCGTTGTGCTTCGCCGCGACATCCTCCTGCCAGGGCAGCCGTTTCCCGGCAAACCTGCGATGCATGCCAGCAAACTGCCTTGGCACGCTCTTCCGCTGCGTGAGCGGCCTACAGGAGCAGCGGCTCTTGAGCGGACCTCTGAGATCCAGTCCCGGCGCCCCACGAACCGGAGCCGTATCTGAACCGCTCTACACGCGAATTGCGATAGCTAACCCCTCCCCTCTAATCCCCTTCCCATGCAGCAGATGCGCCTGCAGTCGCTGCTGATCTTCTCTGAGCATTGCAGCATCTTTGACTGCCTAGCAGCGTACAGCATTCGGAGATGAGGAGCTGTTCATACCCAAATACACACAGGCAGACCCAACTGTGTTTTCGAACGCACGCGGCGCTGAGCCCAGTCTGACATCGGCTCGAAGCATCATTTTTGGCAGTCGTCGGAGAGCAGTGCCCATGTGAAGCCGCTCGTGCGGAAAAAGGAGAATACGACCGCGACGCGCCGGGACACGTGCTAGCGCCTCAGGAGTGTCCGAAACCTCAGAGGCTTCTTCAAGCAGCCAAGTCTCACCACCGTCCTGACAATCAGTCAGGTATAGAAGCAACGTGTGGGTTGTGCTGAGCCCAGCCGGTGAATAGCCAGGCAACGCCGCAGATATATATCCAGGTAACCACTGATAATCAACATGGGGAACCAGAGGAACATTGGGGCTTTTGTATCGCAAGAATCTAAGCCATGGAGAAACGTGCACATCACCAAATCCTGCAGATCGCAGGAGAGATGTGAGGGCCTCCTGAATACAGCCGATCGCATCACAAAAGAAGAGGCGCTCTGCGGCTCGCCGGCCCATCTCTGTCTCCGGTACAGGGAGACTGTGCCCCAAATTGTCCAGCATGTGTAGAAAGTCATCCGGGAAGCTTTCAAGAAATAGCCAGCTGCCTACCATGTCACGCTCAGGGAGAAGCAACTGCGGCGCCGCTTTGGAATGTGCCGATGCCTTGAAATAATCTGCAACGCTTGCTTCAGCATCACCGGCACTTGCAGTGAAATGGTTACACAGCATCTCCACAACTCCATGATGATTCATTGCTTCTGCCACTTGCTTTGGCGTGACGCCTCCTGCTGCAGGAAAAGCTTCAGCACCATGGGAGATCAGTGCAGCGACTGCGCTCTCATGACCATACCACGAAGATAAGAACAAGGCAGTCTGCCCGAATAGATTCCTTCCGTTGACGTCGACACCGGCCTGTAGGAGGGCCTGCAGCCACTCCTCGTCACCAAGCGCAGCCGCGTTCTCAAAAAGCAACATGCGCCTTGCTTGCGACGCCCCCAAAGGCCGTGATGTCTGCGGTTCGTCGCCGGTCGTTTTGGACCATCGTTTCGGCAGCAACCGGAACTTCCGCAAGCTATCTTCCCGCAGCTCAGCCTTCCCAGCCTTCACGCAAGCTCGGCAGATCCAACGTCGCCGCAGTCTGCACCGAAGCACAGAGGCAATGAGACAGCCGTCGGACACAGCCTGGAAGACCGCCGGTCTTCGCAGTTCAGGCTGCATACCGAAAAGAGTGGCCGCAGGCGATAGGAGCCGATGCAAGGCCTGCCCTCCATGGGCTGAAGTGTCAAGAAAAGGCACATGCATTATATTTAATGTCACATGCACTAGTGCTGGGGCACAGAAGCAGCATCTATACTGAACACGTGTCAGGGGTGTTGTGGCTTGAAGTACATCCTCCTGCTCGCCGCATAGCTCTAGCAAGAAGGGACACAAATCACTACAAGAACAAGTCGCTCCTACCCCACGCCCTTTAGCGATGGATCTTCACTGGCTTAGATTCCCCACGCTGCACCCCTCTGGCTGTTGCAAGGAAGACCAAGGCCCGTGCTGCAGCATGCCTCTGTTCCACCTCCACTCGCGCCCGCTGCTCGGAGTCACGCTCGGCCTGAAGCCTGGAAACGGTCGCCGCAACCAAGTCACAGCGCCCTCAGTGATCCCCCCCAAACCTGGGCCCGGCCTCAGGCGTTCTGCTCTCAAGTCTTCCATCTCCTTGAGAAGAGTCGGGTGCGGTTCGGCCGCCCTGGCTTGGGCCTGCCTCTCCAGATCCTGCAGGGCACTGGGACGGAACGTGCACACTCAGAGCACAACCGTGGAAAGGCCAAGGCCTTCAGGTTGCGGCCATGTGTTGCCTCAAGGGAGGCCCGCCTGGAGATTTTCGCCGATGCGACAGAAGGGCCGATCGACTGGCTGAGCTGCTGGCATCTGCTCCGATTCCCTGTTGGCGGCCTGGTGGCACCAAGGCAAAGAAAGGCGGTGCCGCGCACTCAACACAATCTGAACGCTTCCTCCCGCCATTGCTCGCGGTGATGCTGCAGCACCGACTCAATGTCTCGCGACTTTTCATCCTTCCAAGCGATAGAGGCAACAGGCATCCATGTCCAGGATTACTCCCTGCTGAAGATTGGGCGGTTTAATTCACCCCAACACATCCGTGGAGAGAACTGAGTCCTCGAACTGGCTAATGCGACCCATCATGGCCTTGCGCTCTTCCTTGCAGGTCGAGCGCTCAGTCAACATGCGCAGGCTTCAATAACAAGCAGTGCTTGCTTCTTGCAACGTGCCTCGGATTTCGCTTGGACTTCGAGGAAAGCCGCTCGTTCCAGCTCCAGCTCACGAACCTCCGCCAAGAGAGAAGAGTTTTTCGGTAAGATCTGTGAGCTGCCGTTTGGTCGCGAATCCCAGCGAAATCTTGCACGACCCTAGCCTTCTGCTGTAAAGCACGGCAGTCTGCAAGCACCGCGCGAGAGTTCTCCTGCCAACAATTCAAGTTCGAGCTTCGGTGGAACACTCCTATAACCCATGCTCGAGCCGTGACTAAAAGCTTCAAAAGCACGCACCTCCAGTTGGCGGAGATCAGCACCTGCCCGTTGTCGTCACAAGCCCGTTTCCCTCTCTTCAGATCCCAACAGAGTGCACCTGCCGCAGCTTGCGCTTCTTGCGCTGCGCGGAACTGCTGGCGCTCACGCTCTAAGGTTGCCTGTTCGTGGATGCGATCGGAGAAAGCGAGCAAAGCACAAGCCGAATGTCTGTCGGTTCTGCAACTGTAACATGCATCAGGTAATACAAGCCTTTACAGAAGATCAACGTGGTCCACTAACTTTCGTCCCATGGCCTCTGCCTCACGTAGGCGATCCTGGCAAGTCTTCTCCGTCAGTTCCAGTTCAGTCATCCGTGCAGCCCTGGTGACCGATGATGATCGATGCCTGCAGCACTTGGACCTGGAAGCCAGCTTCTTTGGCGCGCTGGTTAGCTGCCTCAACGGGAACTGTCCTACGGCACTCAACAATCGATTAACCCATCAACCGATCAAACAATCAGTAAACCTACAGTCATGCAAACACCTCTTGGAAATCCTGTATGAAGGTGCACGATGGCCTCTTCGGCAACTATAGCACGCTGCCGACCCTCCTGGCGCCAAACAGCTTTGTTGCTCGGGTAGAGCCTCCTGGAACTAGGCTCAACGGCCGATCGTAGAGCTGCATTTAGGCAAATAGTATCATTTAAGTCTGCAGAGGTGGCCTGGACCGAGTCTGCAAGCGCCCGCACCTGTGCTACAACGACTTACAACAAACATGACGGATGACAGCAAAACCGTGGCACGCTATGCAGTGGATGCCACTCACGAAGCATTCGGAGCCTCTTCTAACCGACGCTCGCACTCCATCTCCAGGTTGGAGCGCACCTTCCGCGCCGGCACACCAACGCAAGATTTAGAGTTGGAGCGTCACCTGCACATGAAGAGCAACGGCTGAAGAGGCCTTCAGGAGCTCCAGCCGTTCAGACTCAACCTGCAGAGACGCGGAGGATGACTGGAGCAAGACAACATCTTGCAGCATCCTTGGTCGCATTCAGGGGATGCAAAGCAGGGGCTGCAGTGGAAGCAGAGGCCTGCTTCTTGAGCTCCTCGTGTTCGGCCTCCAGACGAAAACACAGGGCACATGCCAAATGGTGCATGTGAAGCCTACAAAGTTCTTCAAGAAGCATGCAGGACAACGATGGCACCGTTTTGGCAAAGCTCACTGACCCCAAGCAGCTCAACAAGCTTTCGCGGGCACTGAAGCCACATCTACGGAAATCAAGGGGTTCAGAGTTCTTTGAACTTTGAAGTCTCTGAGTCCTATAGCTCCGCTCCATTCCCCCAGCATTGCTTGGCAAGCCAGGTGAAGGACAAGACGACATGCGGCAAGCTGCCCTACAACCTTGATGGGATCCATGTGCGCTCGTTCTGCTGGTGGGCTGCGAGGCGTCGAAGACCGGTAAGAATGGACTTCGTGAACAGAAAACGGGCTACGACGTGCGAAGAGGCATGGCCGCCAGCAACCCAGCGCAACTGAGCCCTGGAGTCGAGGTCACGGAGCAGGCGGAAGTTCACCTGGCTGGATCCTTTGTCCACGAATGTATCATAGAAAGCGCTGACCTGCAGCACAACCTTTCGACCGACGGGCCCAGGGATCACCATTTCGTTCAGCTCCTTGGTACTCATGGCACACAGCAAGCCACGTAGGAGGCTCTCGGATTCCTGTGCATCGAGGCCATGGCTCTCCTCTGCCAAACGATCCAAAGCCACCTCACCACGCAAGGCCCCACTGATCAAGACCTCGGGGTCGGCGGAGGGAAGGCAGGGCACCACCGCCAAATCATGCTTCTTTCCCAAAAACCCAAGGCACGAGGCCATTGCCCCGCCCCAGGAGATGCCGGTGCTTCCCAAGCAGGCATTCGGGAACTTTTCACGAAGCCAGTCCAGAATCTGCATGGCTTCCAGGAGAAGGCCCGCGCTCTGATGGGAGAACTCTGCGACGGTGCTTATGTAGTGCAGTGTCTGATGTTTCGGGCGACGCGCCCCGTAGAATGGTGGCGTTATCAGCACCGAGGCGACACCCTCTCGCAAGAGCGGCAGGCCGAGCATCACCTTACGGAAGAAGTAGGACTGGTCTGCAGTGCCTGGAAACTGTACCACACACGCCCAGGGTTCTCGATCCTTCGGCATGAGGAGCTCAAAATCGCAAAGTCTGCTCTCCTCCGGCAGATAGGATGCCAAGGGGCTCGGAAACTCTCCACGGCAGCGAAAACCCGAGCCCCCGAAGAGAGGAGACTCTGGTCCCAAGGACACGGAGGGTGCCGCAACTCCGTGTGAATATTCCAGCACAAAGTCGTCCATAAAAGCGCGGGCATCCTGAAGTTGCTGAAGGTCCCCCCAACCGCTGGCAAAGAACCGATGGCTGGCCAAAGGCTTTAGGTGAGCTGCAAAGCCAAGTGCCTGGTCCAGCAGCCCACAAGCCCTCCCAGCAGCAGCCAATGGCAAGTTGAAGGAAGGCTCCTCAGCTTCGCTCGCCTCGATCATCGGAGCGGTCCCTTCGACCCCTCTGTGTCGGCTTCAGCTTTGATTCATGTTAATGTGGCTACACGCCCTCGAGCCGAAAGCAAAGCCGGCCCCAATCTTCTCCTGCGCCTCATTGCCGCTTCTTGTCCTACAGAGGCTTGCCATGCTGGGCTCTGTGGTTTCCAGGCGTTGACTGCTTCCTGTCTTTGGTAGTCTTTTCTTCACATTCAAAAAGACTTGAAGGAAAGAGCATGCGTGCCCTGCTGACACTTCACAGTTTCTATTGTTGCTGCTTCCGCCTGTCTGAACAGGGGTGTCTCAGTCTGTCGATGTGCCAGTGCCCGCTGCAAACTGCACCCGTCCGGTCCATGGCCGTTTTAAGCACCGGGAACGTCTCTCCGTCTGCTTCGAACATGTGCGGGCACGCCTCGAGGATCGAGAGCCGCCGGGCGGGGCTGTTCCCGGCCTGGAGACAGAAGCGGAAGCTTCTTCTGAAGTAAATGTGAATCGTCGTCAAACGATTCATAAGTTCGGCCGTTCACGAAGCAGAAGTACTCATCCAACCATACTGCTTGCGAGAAGATGCTAAGAATGCATCAACTAGCGCGCATGGTGTCAAGCCCTTTGTTGACTCTGTTGAGAAGGTGCGGAAGTATGGTCTTAGCTATGATATCGTTCGATGAACTGCTGGCACTGCGATGCACCGTCCAAATGCTGACAGCCTCATCGAAATCCTCCGGCGGTGCAGCATAGAGCCCTGTAACAATGCAGCAGGGAATGCAAAGACTTAACGGATCAGGCCAGCTCACGCAGCTTCTGCGCAGCCTTCGTCACGAATTAGGCGGCGGCCTGGGAGTCAGCGGAGGGCGCAGTTTGTGAAATCAGTGCAGAAACCAGTCAGACTCGCTGCAAGCACCGGACGATCACGATGCTGCCGGGAATTTCCCAAACCAACCACCGCCGATTCAACAGACAGGAAATTGCTGAAATCGTGCCTGATAGCTGGCCGCGCTCGCCATCTGCAACTAGGCGCCGCAGATCGGACAGATGGGTCTGCCTTCAACAAAACGGCGAAAGGGTTCGACTGATGAGCAGCATCGAAGCCCAAAAATCAAACCTCAAGTCGTCACGGAACGATTCAGTCTCGTCCTACTTGCTCGCAATATGTTTTGTTCCGAAACTTGTCAAATATCTCAACAATAATCTCGGAAATTGTACAAGCCTTGGGAGCCCCTGTGCCTCAGCTCGCAAGCCTCGCGGCGCTGCTCGATGGCCCGGATCTGTTTGTCAATCCAGTCAAGTGTGCCTCGGCGGCAAGCTCGTGTTCGACAGTGACGCCGAAAATCCCCCTAAAGATCCGGCTCTCGTTGTCGCCAGTCCCATCGGCGTCTTCCGTGGTGCCTCAAGTTGGAAGATGCAGATCAGATCAAGATTTAGCACACAACCATGCTCGGGATGTGAACAAGCGGCACAACTTCACTGTAAGGATCAGTGCAACTGTGCCAACATTGGAAGACAACGCCTTTGTCTACATGACTGAACTTTCAACCGGGGCCTCGGCCACCCAACTCCGCCTCAGCGCAGGTCGACACAACCGTCTTGAAAGGAAGCAGCAGGCATCATGGGGGGGAAAAGCGCGACCATCGTAGCAGCTAGTGGCAGCTAGTGTCTCTGTGGTGAGAGGCTCAAGCTCGACTGCTGCCGACGCAATGCTGGAGGCAGCGGCATCGGTTTTGAGCTCGTTCAGCGGAGATTTGACACACCTCAGCAACAAAATGTCTGGGATTCTGAGGAAAGTCTGCAGATCTCCGAAGGCTGAAGAAGCGACAGGTGCAGGCTTGGCTGATTTGTGCCGAACTCAAGGGTGCGATGAAACTTCGCTTGAGTCCTCCTGCGAACACTCGCCGCACTCACTTTGAATGACTTCTGCTCCACTCCAACGCAGGGACATCCAGAGTACTTGTGTCATTTGCCTTTCCGGATAGCTCAGTACTCCAAGCCCGTGCTAGACATAAAACTTGTTCAGCCTGCCGGGCTTCAAAGGGACGTGGTCTTAAAATCCTTGTGAGCCTGCTTCTTGAACCAACAAGAACGACTCAAAGCGCTCACGTGAAAAATGTGTCGCAGCGCGGGCACATATTCCACATTCAACGGCATCATGAACAGCAGTCAGCCTGCATGGTGTCAGTCAGTTTGTTGGGTTTTGCAACTTGCCTTTGCAGCCATGCAAAAACATGGCTGGAATCTCAAGATTACGACTCCTTTCTTCAAGACTCTTTCGAACAGCTGTGTGTGGTCTGACCGTTGCACCTGTTGCGGAACCACATTTTTGCAGTTTGGGCCTGGGTCTCCAAAGACTTGGCTTGCTTTGAGATCCCCGCGCTGCGAGATCGTCTGAGAGCTCCCGTTCCATCTCGGTCACCTGGACCCGGCAACCGTCAGAGTGTTGGCATGTGCACACAGCCCGTGAATGCACTCAGAGCAACCAGAACATCACGACGTATGAGGCGCAAGCAACACCTCTCGAACTGCATGCACCTGTTTATTGTAAGCTGCCAACGACCCCATCAATGCGCTTGATGAGATCCTCAAGAGGTCAGCGGAGAGCCGAATCTTCTTTACTTTGCGAGCTCAAGCTCAGGCACGTAACCACTCCTCGGAAAAATTCTGTGGCGGCTCTGGCTCAGACCTCGACGAGCGACACACATCACAAACGCTCTGCAATCCCGAGAATCCCACCGTCAGGCTCTCTACCAGCGAGAGCCTTCGACCCGATCCGAAGACTGGCCATCACAGGACAGAAACGAAGACTTTCTAGATTCTAGACAACCGTGTTCAAATCCAAGCCATAGCCTGGAACCACTCCTGCCAATGCTGCTGAGTTCTTGAAACTTCCACCTCCATGTAGAACTTCGTGGTGGCGGCAGGACTGGGCCAGCAATGTTAACTAGGACGCCTGCGGAGGTGGCATCACCTGAATATTGGGGACCTCAGCATTTATCGCAGATGGCTCCTCTCGCAGAAAGCCGAACATTCTCCTGCCGCGAACACAAGAAGGCGCCGGCAGACATCGTCGGCCTGGGCTTGAGAAGAAGGTCACTTGCTAAAATCATTTACCGAGTGGCCTGTCCTAGTTATAAGCGAGTTACTACTCATCGATTGCTGACCTATCCAAACTTCAATACTTAAGCCGATCATGGCCTCGGCATGCACACGATAGAACAGCACCCAGCTGGGCCAAGCATCCCTTTCCATAGCACATATTACCTGCCTGCTAAACGATGCTTTCCCAAGCACTTTTGGATGGTTTGCCATTCTCTTACGAAAGTTAGCGACTGGCGGGATCAATCATCGGACATATTGATATGCGCTGTCGTGACATCATAAGTTGAGGTCGGTGCTGAGCCAACTGGGCCTCATGACTTGATTTCACTCACGGAAAACAGAAGTGGGCATGAAGGGATGCAGGGGCACTCGTGTTCATCGTAGGCAAAGTGCAACAGGACAGCTTGCCATACTTTCACCGTGTTTGCGAAGCCTGTTCTGAGGTCAGAGCCGACACGGTCTGGACTGGCGCTGCTACTGGCATGGCCTGCACAGCCGACATTTGTCCACAGCTTGCCTTCAAAAAGGCTAAGGTGGGGGGGAAAGGACATCCCATGTCAATATCGGCCTGCAGCAGATGTGCAGAGCTGCCAACATTAATCTGACCTTGGTTGAGTCAGCTTCGAACGGCTGAAGCAGAACATCCTGATAAATCAGAACTGATTCCCAGATCCGCGAGCATGCATTTGCATGCTTCCAGACTGCATGGCTTGCGTGCTTTTCGCCTAGCCGGAGCCTGACCCGGGACACGCCAGAAGCAAAGTACAAAGATCCCAGCCGGCCGGGTTCCTCGGCTCTGGCGACCTCAGCCATCACAGCACGCGACAAGTCAGACCTACAGCTCCCCAGCACACTCCGCAAGCATAGGCTGGGCATCTGGCACTCCACGATTCAATGGCTGCGCATATGCAAACCTCATTCGTGGTAGCACTAGAGACTTCAGAATGCTCGTCCTGATGATCCCGAGGCACAGACGCAGGGACACCACGATGCTGCATTGGCGAAACGGACCTGCGCCAGTGCGACGATCGACTTCTGGACAGTGGTGTTTACAAGTTTCACATGCTTCTGTTGTTCGTTGAACAATTTCGAAGGCCGAACATTTGCTGCCCGTCTATCCCCACTGCACTCATCTGCTACCTCACGGGCGCACTGCCAACTGGATAGATGAGGCCTCGGCTGATGCAACGCACGCTGAGACAGCGGTCGAAGTTCGAGCTCGGGGCCGCTGTTCGCCGCTTGTTGGAACTCTGCACGGGTGATGACACCATCCTGGTTCGTGTCCACCGCTTCGAAGCTCGCCGCAACAAAGGGTGAGGGGCTTGTCGAAGCTGCCGATGTCTGACCTGCAACGATACGTTTTGCTCCTGAATGCCCTTACGTCAATTGTGTCCCGATCAGTATCTTTGACACGAGATCGACCTTGAACTTCAGAACTCTGCAGACTTCGACTCTGAGAGACACCCGGAGGCGTGCCTGGCTGCGAGGATGCGACGCCCGTCACTGGCTCCAAAAGCTGGCCACCTGGGGCAACCGCTCGGCTGTTTGGACAACTTAGCTCGCCGATAAGATGCATGCCGCACTCGAGGAGAACAGGCTGAAGTGAGTTAACCGCAGCTAGCAGCCAGAAACTACCTTCACATCCTTCCAGTGCCACTTTTAAATGGCGGGCGCGACCTCTCTGGTGGTAAGTTCTCACATTTAGGGTTTACTGTTTCTTTTTAGGGTTTAGGGTTTAGGTTTCTTTTCGGGTTACCACCGGAGAGGTCGCGCCCGGCTTAAAAAAGCACCATCCCGTGAATGCCTGGCAAAGCCACGGGAGACAAAGTCCGGGGAAGCTGAGTGACACCAGCCTTTCCAAGCCAAGGGAGGCACATAACAAACCCCCAAACCCAGCCCTAACAAGATTTACCCGTTCACCGAAGTGCTGCTGCCCATGTGGCATCCAGGCCTGTATCCGACCAGAGTCCACTGCCCCTCAGCGGCATCTGTCAAGACATCTGTAGGGAATCCACACAACACTTTGTGAGGTTTAACTTGCCTTGTAGAATGCCACCTGCATCAGCCCAAGTTTTCAAGCCGAAATGCAACCACAAGGGAAGTAATCAAAATCCCGAAGTGGCACAGTTCACAAGGGCGCGTCGACGAATCAACAAGCTGAAGTGTGTGGTGGCTCCTCGTTTGCGTAGTTTCTGGAGATTGCTGTCTGTTTCGGCACTTGCTGGGTCAAAGCTCCTTGGTAAGTTCCTTGCAGGTAACCCCAAAAACGTGTCAAGTAGAAACCCACCATAAGATTTTTTGCTGCGGCCCCTATGCACGTGTTGGCACGCGCCTTGCGTTGGCGCTTGCATTGGCGGCGTTTCTAGGACTCAAAAGGGGTGTATGCCTTCATAATTAAGGGCATACAATACATGAGGACAAAAGATGCTGCGACCCGAGGTGCAAGTTGACCCAATTCTGACTGCTTCTTCTTCGACCCTGAAGATCCCCGAACCTCATTTCGATCTTTGCCGGGGGTCCGCCGCGAGTAGAACACTCAACATCTCAAGAAACCTGAGATCCAGGCACGCACGGCCCTGCACTGCAGAAGGGGGGACCTGGCCACAGAACGCAGCTGCTCGGTTCGTGAGCCGCTCTGGCAAAAGCAAACTGAGTATCCTAACAACACCATCGTTTCAGCCTGTGGCAATGCTGTGAAAAGCATCTGTGCCGAAGAAACGAAACTGTCTGGGCTCACAAACCTGTGGCTGCTGCTGAGGCGAGATCCCTCCTCGCGAAGCGCTGGCAAGCCGCAGAGAGGACTAAAATAGGAGGCAGGATGTCCTGGACGGAAGGCTACATTCGCCTCAGGCTGGTTTGGCATCCACGCCACAGCGGCCATGGCGCCCCACCGTCAGTAGCAAAGAAATCAAGCGAACTTAAAACACTAGCGAGTGGGCATTCATTCTGTTGCGATGGTGACTTGCTGCTGCATGCCTGGCGGCTATGTGCCTCAGTGTGTGAGTTTGTCACGAGCATGCTTCTCATGTCACAAGACCGGGCTTGACTGCTCTTGCTCATTGCGTGGCTCACTAAGTCCCGCTTCGGGCAACTCTCAAGAAGCACCAGTGCCGCACACCTTGGAGAGGGAAGAGCCCGATCCTACACTGCGACCTCACAAGCATTTTCCTGCGACGTCGAGCATTGGAGGGCTTTGGCCGTGCCTGAGATCAAGTCAAGTTAGATATGAACGATTCTTGCAACTTATGATACCACAGGTCGGCCGCGTCATCTCAGTAACTAGTACAGTAGTCGAAGGAAGCATTCCTCCCAGAGCCCCTTGCTCTTGGCTGCCGGGCGTGCTCAGCTCCACCACACGACTAAGGATCCGACTGGAGGCTTGTCATCAAATCAATGAGGTGCAAAGCTTCATGGATATCTGCCTGTGCAAGGCATCGAACAAACAACTCGTGCCACCTGGACTTTCCATTCCAGATTCCGACTGCTGCGTGGAGTCTTGGCGATAGTTTTTACAACGTCCAAGCGGTTGCTGATGAGAAAACCTGGATAAACAGAACCAGCTGAGCATCAGCCAACCCAGCCACCGTCATGTCAGGACCCTCCCGGCCTTCACTCTGGCAACTTGCTTGCTTTTCAACTCCAAGCCACTGCGAAGATGTGTCTCCTTCGCCAGTACGATGGCTTTGGCTACGTATCGAAAGACACATTACATTATGGAACAAGAAAGACGATCCGAACTTCTGACGGTACACCAAAGAGCTAGCTGTGCTTGCCACTTCCATTGTGGAGTGTGAAGCTTGCTCTTAACCCATCCTTGTCTTCTAGGAATGCTTCTGCATCGGCCAGCGGCATCTCAAGCCGAAAGTTCAGACCTGGGCCAGCAGCTCTCAGCAACTTTGCGTGGCCAAGGGGCCCTGTGCATCGCACCTACGTCCACCAAGATGCAGCTGGTGTCCGGAATCAATGCTTTCACGAAGAACCTGATGCTCTCTTGAGTCAGGTCGAAATCTTCTTCGACAAACGTTCTGCTGCAGACCGTCGTCTGAAGTCCCAGCTGACAGCCCAGCTCGACAGTGGTCTCTAGCTCGGACACTTCCTCCTGCTCATTTTAAACCGTATGTTCAAGGTCTACACAACAAAAGCACACGTCCTTAATGAGCATTGAGATATTCCGTCGCAAGTCTTTGCACCTGGGCAGGAAGTCGGCATGTTCGCGTGGACACTCAACGCCGTGTTGTTGTAAGCAAAACTGGTGCACTTGCAGAAGCTGTCATTATGGAAGAACAGGGGGAGTCCAGGGCGGCAAGAAGGTGAGACGACGGCTGCTCAACCACGTCTGCTGCCTCTTGCCAATCCAGTAGGCATTTCCTGGTCGCGGCAAGGAAAGCTGGTTTGGAGAGCAACGCTCACTGTGCAGGCAGTATCCGATTAAGCCCCAAGCCGATGGTTGGCTTTGAGAACTTTTTCTACAAATTCTTCGTACCTGAACTAACAATCAAGCAACGAAAAGACTCCAAATGTCATTGCGGGTGGCAAAAAATGAACAGGACCGGCTTGCTAGATTCAGATGCAGCGGCTGCTGCAAGCTAGCTCGGTCCAGTGAAGTGCTACCTCCATTTTTTCGCGTTTCTGCAAGATTGCTCGCACCGCGTTGCCCAACAAACAAGCGAACACCTTTGAAGATTCGGCTAGCGGCTACGCCTGCTACCAGATGAAACATCAGCTGAACCGTGAAGCATGCAGGGTTGACTTCCGTGGAAGCAGTTCCCCTGTTCGTGCAGCTCCAGACAGCCGACCAGTTGCTGTACACCTCGATCAGTTCTGCCCCGACGTACGCCTCTGGCCTACTTCATCTCGCTCTTCTCTTGCCCGACTGAAACTTCGAAGTTCGCCTTCTCTTCAGTCGTCTTGGCCATTGGGCTCGCGTGCACTTCGGAAGCGCTTCTTCAGCTGCTGAGCGGTTTCATCTGCGTGTTGCTGCACCTTAGACGCAGCACGTTGAAATGCCCTTTCAAAAAAAATCACTGGAAAGACAAGAAACCCGTTCGGGGCTATTCATCCTGAAAACAGCACCACATACTCTCGAGCACTGAATCAGTTCGAAAGAAATGAACATGCTGTGCGCCCAGGCCGATTTGCGAAAGTCGTCGATCTTGATGGCAGTGCGGATACCTGTGCCTCAGCCATTGAAAGCATGTTTTGCAGGAAGAAGTTAAGAGGAGACTTCAACATGCAGTTTCCCGGTTGGAAAAGTCACACCCTGACACTGTCTGCTGCAACTTGCAACTTCTTCTGGTGAGGCCAGCGCAAATGCTGGCCGCTTTCACATCACGCCAAGCCTGCAAAACAGGAATGCAATTCAGCGACTCTAAATGCAGCGCAAAGCATGGCTGCAGCCTCTCGGTAATCTTCGGAGCGCCACGGAACGCCACCCGGATGCCTGCACAAAAAGCAACTCACAAATACATTGGATGCCTGGGAACAGGTTTGGGACGCTTGCGATAGGTCTCAAGGGCAAGCTTGCAAAAGTATCTGTAATGGTTCCGTTAAGGGCTCATGTTCACTACTTGCGCTTCTGCTGGCATAGACTCGGCAGGGACTGTCTAGGCTCACACCTAAACTCCGTCTATCATTGCACTGGCTGGCTCTACCTGCCCCGTCTCCAAGTTGGCTTGTTCAAGGCATCCTTCACCTTGCAAGGGGAAAGGAAACATCGCGAATACAGGCCGTCCAACCATTGTTGGGAAAACATGCTGAGCACAAGGCCCCGAGATCGACCGCCTTTTGACCTGATCAGCCCGCTAGAATCAGCCGAAGTTGGATCCAGCGGTTACAGGTTCACAGGTTGAAGCTCACACACGTGACTCAACCATTCCCCAGACTGAGGTGCCAACCAACAATCCAAAGGCTAGAAAGGAGAAGCAATGCAAAGCAACCCGCACATCCTCGGACCAACTGCTCCAACTAAGTTTCCGTGATATGACACTGCCGGAGCAGCTACGGGCACTCAAGGATCTGGCCGACGAGTAGGGTGTCGGCCTTGGCTTGCGCATGATTCCGGGCGGGCTGCGAAGGTTCCGATCCAAACACGGAAGTCGCGTGCTAGCGACGTCTCAGCTCAGAACCCATCGCCGCTGTTTGCGAACAATATCACCGCGTCTTTGAACCTCAGACTCAGACTGCGGAAGTTCCTGTGCTGAGTACAGCACGTCAGCTGCCATCCGACATCTTTCGAGAAGAGAATGTCAGGTGCAACAGCTGTGGCAGCGACCACGAGCTGGAGCAGCTTGTCCTTCGAAACTTGCGGCTCGGTTGCTGGGAGCAATACCGAGTAGCAGAAGCGATAATGTACATCAACAGCCCGATGGGCAAATCCAGGGAGATGGACGTGGGAAGTGATTAGACTCGACTAGAGCAGACTGACTAGACTAGAAAGTTCAGCAAAGGACGATTGTGGTACCCGTAGTGCGCTTGGAATATCCAATCGGGCCTGGCTTGGCCGTGGCCTTTCAGGCTCGTGGGGCTTGGGCTCCAGGACCTCCAAAGCAGATCCAGCCCAGCTTCAGCGTGGACTCGTGGACTTGTGCCCAGGAGCTGCGGTCGCCTCGGCCGCGATCTGGATGTTGGCCGCATCTACCGTACCCTGCCATGGGATACAACAGCCAGCAACATGTTCCCAACGCGAAACAAGCATGCTGCAAGGCAGCTAGGGCTCGTGGCAAATCTTGCTTACTACGTCTTTCAGCTCAGCCCAGCCCGATCCTGCCCACCAATGAGCAGCAATCCGGCCGCGAAGCTCAGCAACCCTGCTAAGCTGAAGCAGCCCCCAGCAGGCCCAGGCAGGACCTGGCCAGCTTAGGTGAAGTCAGGCTGGTCGTCTGGTCTTCTCTGCTGCACAGCCAAGACCCAGAAATCCCCGGTCCCCTGCGTTGAACCGGGATACCGAGCACCTCTAGGTGGTGTGGCCAAATCGCGGCTTCGCCCCCGGTCGTCACGAACAGGACTTGCGCGATCCATGGCCTCGAGAAACGGTGGCATGCCCCAAGCATAGGCAAACATAGAGACAAGCAAGAAGCCATAAACTGCAGAAACAAAGATGTTGCCAGCTCGCCTCATCCAAACGCAGCACCAGGTGGACAAAGCCAGAAGCATTCCGCAGGTTAGGAAGACGTGGGCAAACAGGAGGGCAACGGACAGGCACTCCAGCAACCTCCATGCGACTTAGGGCAACTTCGCCATGATCGACATCAGCATCACACAACTACGCGACAACGCGGCTGCCGGCACCTGCGGACCTTAAGGGATGTGCATGCGATTGCAGCCAAGCATGCTGCCTCGGAGACACGAGATTTACGGCTTCATAGTCCAGAGCTGTCTTGACGCATCTCCCAGGGCACGAAACAAACGCAGGCCCGGGGCCACAGCTGCAACCATGGACACCAGCACTGAAGCACCTCAGCTCACAATCCGAGGTGCCCAGCAGCAGCAGCAGCGGTGGCAGCGGCAAAGTAGTAGTAGTAGTAGTAGTAGTAGTAATAGTAGTAGTAGTAGTAGTAGAAGTAGTAGTAGTCGTCGTAGTGTTAGTAGCAGTAGTAGTAGTAGTAGTAGTAGTAGTAGTAATCGTCGTCGTCGTCGTAGTAGTAGTAGTAGTAATCGTCGTCGTCGTAGTAGTAGTAGTAGTAGTCATAGTAGTGACTAGTTGTGGTAGTGGT
>CAJNJA010014697.1:57901-70433 GCA_905231915.1 Symbiodinium necroappetens | reverse complement strand
GGGGGGGGGGGGGGTTCCAGCGTGGAGAGTTGGGGGCTCTGGTGTAGGGAGGTGGAGTTTCGCACTTCTAACTCAGGTGCCTTAATAAGTAGAACAGGTTTTAGGGCTCCGTTATAGTATACTTACTGTCAGGAGCCCTAAGGAATCATATCGGTAATGATTTAGGCTTCTATATTAGGCTCATTGTGGCTTGGCTTAGGTCTTTGTGGCAGGAATGGGGTGCAGGCACATGGCATGTGATCTCAACAAGTATATGCTGAACGTGCAGATGCTTGCGACTTGTGTTGTTCGATATTGGGGCTCGGCCCCCGACCCGAAAATTAAGCCCGAGTTGAAACCCCGAACCCAAAGACTCGCATCCCAAGCTCAAAAACCCTACAACTCATATCCTAAAGCCCCACCTGTCCGACTACCGGGCATAACGCTCAAGGAAGGAACCACAGGTACTCTAGTGGCGTGCTCAGAAGTACGTGGTTTCGGGCCGCAAGCTTGAGCTCGTCTCGGAGCAGAGTTTAGGGTTTAGGCTTCCGGCTCCTCAACCGACAGGAGGGTCAGCTCAATAGAAGCGGTGTTGATGCTTCCGCTCGATGTACTTGAGTGGTATAAGGATCAGATGGGTACCTTTACCTTTGCCGCAATGAATATATGATGTATGCTTTCTCTGCTATGCTAACCTGAAACGAACTCCTAAACAAGAAGCGGATACTTTCGCCGCGCAGAACCCGACTGACTCCAAGTTGTCTCATGTTGACTTGACCATGCAACACAATCCTACTTGAAAGGAACTGAAAGGACAAGAAGGCCTGAGGGCCGGGGATCGAGGGCTCGGCACCCTCGCCGCCAAGTTGCAGATGTACGTGGCGGACTCAATAGCACGGCTGAGGACCTAGTTGTGGTGGCTGGAAGTTGAGATTCTATGAAAAGAAACGAACTTGAAATCTCATCCCCGAGGCATCGGTATTGACTCCGAATAGCCTTTGCCGTGGTGGAAGTGAGCTAAGAGTAGTCACAGCAGTGAAATAGGAGTAGAATCGGAGTAGAAGTAGAAGTAGAAAAAGAAGCAGAAGCAGAAGCAGAAGCAGTAGTAGTAGTAGTAGTAGTAGTAGTACTAGTAGTAGTAGTAGTAGTAGAAGTAGAAGTGGAAGTGGAAGTGGAAGTGGAAGTGGAAGTCGAAGTAGAAGAAGTAGTAGTAGTAGTAGTAGTAGTAGTAGTACTAGTACTAGTACTAGTAGTAGTAGTAGTAGTAGTTGTTGTTGTTGCTGTTGTTGTTGTTCTTCTAGTAGTGGTAGTAGTAGTCGTAGTAGTGGTAGTAGTCGTCGTCGTCGTCGTCATCGTCGAAGTAGTAGCAGTAGTAGTAGTCGTCGTCGTCGTCGTCGAAGTAGTAGTAGTAGTAGTAGTAGTAGGAATAGCAGTAGTAGTAGTAGTAGTAGTAGTAGTAGTAGTACTAGCAGGAGCAGCAGCAGCAGTTGCAGCAGCAGTAGCAAGAAGGCTGCTCCTCCCACTTCTCTCCTCTTCTTGCTACTGCTGCTGCTGCTGCTGCTGCTGCTCCTGTGGCTTACTCCTGCTCCTAGGCGCGGAAAATTTGGTATAGCTTCATGATCAAACGCACTCCGAAGGCTTTGCATGCTTGTGCGTGAAAGCAAGAGGGCAAGGGTGCAGATACCTTAAAAACACAGACACAAACATTGCGAACCCCCCAAACCGCTGGAAGTTCGACCTAAGCTGGATCATGGATACAAGAAAGGTAAGGGGCTGAAGTGAAGACGACATCGAACTTGAAGCCGTGATCCTTCCTGATACCACTTTGGTTTTTGGTGGTTGGTTGAGGTCTGGGGCTTGGGGTGGTGATTTAGGCTTTGAAGGCTGAAAGAGTCCGGTTAGGACGGCTTAAGATTTGCCGGTGTTGAATGGCGCTTAATTCTTTATTATGCCATGTCCGAATGTACTGTCGGATCAGGCTTTCCATCTTCGTTGTTGCTGATGGGTTCACCTTTCTGGTGCTTCTGCGCCATGATTGGGAAGTTAGCGTCTGGGCATTGAAGACATTATCACAGCCTGATGAAGCCTTTGTTCGCGTGACTGGTCTCCATGTCCGGTTGGGGATGCTTGTGTAGAGCTTCTTTGCGCAGTGGTTTTAGGGTTTTCGTGGAATTCCTGAAGGACGAAACTTAGCCTAGAAGGGTTTAAGGTTCAATTACCATGTAGGCGTTCTCATGGTGCAAGGGAAAGGGGCCCTACTTTTCAGGGTCATTTCGTCCATAAAGTTCGGGATGTAGAGCTCCCTCGCAACACGCAAGAGGATCAGTTTTGCGTGATTGGGCTCGGCTCAGGACTTTGGGCTGTAGTGGGTGCGGAGTAGGAGTTTAGGGCCAGAGGGGTTTGGGGTTTAAGTATTATTGCTAAGGCTTTCTGCTTTCCATGTTCTCATTTTCTGAGGCATGTGAGAATTCTATACGGTATCGTGTGGGGAAAGTTAGCTGCTGGTGTGCCGGTGTCTGAAGTCCGGGGAGCTCTGAAGCCGAAAAGAACAAAGCCAAGGGTTTAGGGTTTAGGGTTTAGGTTTAGGGTTTAGGGTTTTAATTTAGAGTTTAGGGTTTGGGAACCAGGCTTGTTGAAGATTTGCTCGAGGACGATTCCGTCAGGGTTCGAATGCACACTCCGCAGATGCTTTTTTTCCCGCATAATTACTGCAACAATTCGATGTCGGTTAGTAGACGAGCAACCAAACGAGAACAGGTATGAACGGCATAGATAGCAATACTCCTTACAATGTTGACACACACACACACACCCCGGCAGTTGAACAGGAAACACAGGTGAGCAGAACAAATTAACGCATCTACCTCTCGCTAGCCGCTAGTCCCAAGTGCGAGCCAAATGTCAAGAAGCGACCTGCCTTCTTCGCTTGCATCACCCCCTTCCTTACTTTTCCAGTCTTGGGGCTTATCCGAGGCTTGTCCCTAAACCCTAAACTCTAAACCCTAACGCTTATAAACAGGGATGGTAGTACCCAGAGGTTAACGGTTTACTTCTAGCTTCGGAGTGACGGCTGCTGGAGATTGGGGGGAGGTCAGGGATTTATGGGTCAAGGGATTTATAGGTTAAGGGTTTAGGGTTAAGGGTTCAGGGTTTAGGATTTAAGGTTTAAGCGATTAGGGTTTAGGGGTTTGGGGTTTAGGGTTTCGGGGGTTCGGGTTTCGTGGATTAGGGTTTCGGGCAGGCTGCAGGGTGAGGGTCTATGGGGTACATGCTAATTATATGCATCTACAATCTGCTAAAAGTAAATCACTGGAGAAATGCCATGAAGAACTTACCCATAGGCCCCTAAGTAGTTCCTTTTGTGGTTCATATTTAGAATCCTATAAGGTAATCCCAAAAAGGAACTACTTAGGGGCCTATGGGTATCGAGACCCCATGTTACCGGCTGAGGCTCCCTGGCCTCAGAAGGCTTTCTGAGGTCGCGGTCACACGGAAAAGGTTGATGCTGGGGATAGCATGCAATATAGAATATAGAGTCTACACATCCTGATAACTTGCCCCCAAAATCCTCAGGCGATTGAGACTCTGTACATTATTGAACTTGCCGTTCGTAGTAACGGAAGTTTGCTTCCATGCGGCCCAAACTACAACCCTCTTCCCTCAACCGTGGGTAGGTAAGATCTTGGGTTTTGGGCTCCAGCTTCCGATGAACCATACTTGTTGCACCCAGATGCTTAGGGTCTGAGTACACTGGCCAAGAAAGGTTAACCCTTCAATTATGGTAGGATAAGATCAGCCCCAAAAAATTAAACGTGACCTACTCAGCTACTAAGGATGGTAGCTCTGGAGGCTCATATGGCCCAGAAACCTAGAATGTAGAAGCAAACTCGAAGCGACGCATCGCCCTGCTCTGAACCCTAAGCCCTAGAACGTACTGTTTGGAAGCCGTCAGGGGCTTTTGAGGAAGTTGTGTTCGAGATCCCGACTGTGATGTCTACGAACCGCCACTTTGGGCAACGGACTGCATCTAACTACGAGTTGCTGGGTTATCGCCCTCTGGGCTCATGCAAATCTTGGAATCTGTGACTTTGCTAAGGGCACAAGGCCAGACGATGAGGAAGAAGCCAGCGTTGGCGATGACAACTTGATCACGAATTTGGTGATGATGGTGGCGGTGACGACGACAATGGTGACGATGACACGATTAAGGACATTTCGCTTTTGGTGAAACACATGTTGGTCACGAACTTAAAACACCTCCGGCGAAGGATGCCTGCTTCAATACGTACTTTCTACTCACATACCCCTATAAGCCCTAAACCCGAAAAAAATCTTGCACGGCGCGGAGTGCAAATCCGTTCGCCTTTCCGGCGGACTGCAGCTTGATCTAGTCCAGTCTAGGGGTTACTAAGTTCAAGGTTTAGGGTTTTAGGGTTCAAGGTTTAGGGTTTAGGGTTTTATTAAGGTTCTTGAGGTCATCATTTACTTCTTTCTGATTCCACCACCTGCCTTTCTGACTGAAATGTCCCAGATCTCTTACGCTTGCGGCGGTCAGCCTAGATTTGAAGATGCAAGATCTAAGTCATCTAAGTACTCCCCCTATAGGTTTTAGGGATTAGGGTTTAGGGTAAACCTCAAGCCTAAATGCGCTTTTGAGCCCGACAAGACCACAGGTCCAAGTGGCGGCGTCATTCCGGAGTCCTCCCAGCCCGTAAACTGCTCCTGTGGCTGCTGCATCCAGCACTTTGAAGGTGATTGTCAAGGGCGTATAACTTAGCGGGCTGAGTGCCCTAGCCCAAAAAAGGTTTAAAGGTTACCTCTTATACCTTAGACCCTAAACCGGCTCTTGTAATCTCTGTCATTTAAGCACATTGGCAAGCGGATCCCGACTATAGTCTTGAGGAAGGTGCGGGAGGTATATATGGGATTTTCCCAACATAGTACCCTAAATAGTAGGATCCTTATTATAAGGACCCCAAAATTGAGGTAACCACCCTAATTTTCGGAAAGTGCCATATCCGGCGTCGGCATTCTGCTTCGATAAGGCGAGGAGCTTGGGGGAACTACGGTCTGGGATGGCAGGAGGTATTAGCATTAGGGTTTAGGGTTTCGGGTTTAGGGTTTAGGGGTTTGGGGTTTAGGGGTTTAGGGTCTAGGGGTTTAGGGTTTAGGGTCTAGGTGTATTTAGCGCTTTGACCATCACCATCACGTCGAAATACAAAGCACCAGGGCGCAGGTAGCTACCCCACCTCGAGACCATCCAAACACAACACCCTCGGAGCATACATGTAGATGTGGTGGCTGTAGGATGACAACTATGCTTCCACGCTTTGGTCATGTCTATTCACACAGGTCTTGACATTAGACCCTTGGAACCCCGAAAGCAGCGGCTACTAGAACGTCAAAGCATTTTTCTTTCATGTCATCCGAGCAATAGCCTTGCTCTGGCACTGTAAGATATTTCGGGCAGCTGACAAAAAAACCGAATCCTGAACCCTCAACAACCCTACGGTTGAATATATAAATCCTGCATCACCCAGAATAAGGAAGAATACCAGAATTCCCATAGCTTAGGGTCCTTAAGGTAATGCGGGATTTATATCATCAACAGTATCATCCAAAATGCGAAAGCCCCTCTAAAGCCTAGGCCTAGCCAGAACCCGAGGGCCTTGAGATTGCACTCGCTCTCGCCATGCCTCAAGAAGACAACCTCCGCAAGTTGTGACTTCAGGGTGCATGGTTTAAGTATAAGCTTCTCAGGTCGAAAGGTAGCCTACCCAGTCTGTAGCCTCTGCTTTTGCCTTAAGGCAGGTTCCGCAGCAGTAGGATTGTCGTTGAGTGTCCAGCTTCGCTTCTCGATGATTTATGATGGGTTGAAAAGTGTCTGGTTGGCTGTTCAGCAGTCCTCTAAAGCGTAAACTCAGACCGGACCATGCTGTTTTAAGCCCTACGCAGCAAACCTTCTGCAATCCTTGCTTTAACGAAACCATGACATAATGGGTCGTAGCCCTTCCCGACTATCTTCGTGCACCCATCTGAAACCCATACTGTAGGGGCCTTCCTGCGGCCTTAATGATTGGAATAGGGTTTTGGGGTACATGCGGACAGACGTCTGAGGCGAGTATTGCAAATGATGTCGGGTTTTGGGATATATTCTACTACTGTTTGCAACCACCTTGCCTCATGCCGCTGCCGACCTCTTATTTAACTCCTAAACATGGTGTTTCGAATATACGATGGTCCACAGTGGAAATGACTCCTACAAGGCACACGCAGAAGCATCGAACAACCGAAACTGACGCTGAACTCCTGATCGCTAAACGGCTCTACACCCCCAACTCCGGACTCCCCACCCGAGTCAACCACCCCACCTCTTCAGCCGCAACCTGAACATCCACCAACGAAAGTGGTCCTAACCTTGAAGACCCCCAGGGTGAATACACCAAGGGGCCTCCCCTTAAATCCTGCACCCCCAAATCCCCATTCACCTCTCCCTGAATCCTACTAGCACTTAAGCCTAAACCCTGAAACCTAAATCTAAACCTGAAATTTCTAAACCTGACTCTACATCTAATGTTCATCCCCACCTTAAACCCTAAACTATAGAAAACCATGTTGACCCACATAAACCCCTAAACTATAGAATAGAAAACCCTAAACCCTAAACCCCGCAGAAGGCCTCACCGATCTTCTTGTACTGGGATCCCGGTTGGTTGTGGAAGCGCGTGAGGCCCAGCCGCGAAGGACTCAAGCCGAGCTCCGGGCTCAGAGTACTCAAGCTGTACCTTGGCAGTGGTGGTTAGGGTTTAGGGTTTAGGGTTTGGGGTTTGGGGTTTGGGGTTTAGGGTTTAGGGGTATAGGGTTTGGGGTTTAGGGGTTTAGGGTTTAGGGTACTGTATGGCGTACGTCAAGGGTCCTTCTAACGGCGCTCTATGGGGTTACTTTAAGGGTACTATATGGGGTGCGTTGAGCCCGAGCGTTAAGTTAAAGGTCCTCAATGGGATGCTCTATGTTTGGGCAATGTATAGTGCAGAGAGTCAGAAGGGTCTTTAAACAGATGCAGGGGTTCAGCCGGATTCTGTGGCGTGCTAGGGCTTTCCTTTACTCACAAATAAATACATAGCAGATGCCAAAGAGGGGATTTACGGAAGTTTAGAGGGTGTCCTAAATCAGCGCTGCAAAAGGTGTACGGTTCGGGGCTTTGTCGAACTTTTAGGTTTTGAAGAACCTTACAGGGTCTATCAGAGTGTTGGGGAGTTTCGAACCGGTCCACCAGGTCATGAAACGGGGAAGGCCTGTACTCTCGGCAAAGATGTGCATATATATATATACACATATATATACACACATATGTATATATATATATACATATGTATATATATATATGTATGTATATATTATTATATTAATTACAGTGTGTATATTTATATACATATGTATCAACCTGCAGATATGTAGGTACAGAGATAAGTATAAATACAGATATAGATACAGGAGAAATAGATACAGATATAGATCATGCAAGCATCTGCGAGATTTGGCCAAGCTCCGGAGGTTGGGGGCTTGGGCCTGATCGCTTCAGTCGAAGCTTGCAGTCGAAAGTTGTAGGAGTACGCGTCTTTCAGGCCATTCCAGGCCCATGTGGCTGCTTTTTGGGGGGCCTCTACTAAACCCTAAACCCTAACCCCTAAACCCTAAACCCTAAACTCTAAGCCCTAACCCCTAAACCCTAGGTAAAAGTAAGGCTCTTGGAGCTTAAGGCCTGCATTTAGGACACTGTCAGGGCTTTTTTGGGGGCCTCTAAGTTGAAGTAAGGCTCTTGGGCTCAGAGTTCGGGCCATGTGCTGATTCATCTGCTAAAAAGGTCGGCCTCTAGGTTGAAGTAAGGCCCTAAACCCTAAAACCTAAACCCTAATCCCTAATCCCCCTAAACCCTAAACCCTAAACCCTAAGCCCTAAACCCTAAACCCTAAACCCGAAACCCTAAACACTGATCCCTAAACCCTAAGTCCTAAACCCTAAACCTCTTGGGAGCTTAAGGCCTGCATTCAGGGCTGAGGGCTGTCAGGGCTCGGGGGCTGGGGGCTTCAGGGCTTACTTAGGGCTTTAGGGTTGGAGCCTTCGGGGGTTGAGGGTTTAGGGGTTTAGGGTTTAGAGGTTTAGGGGTTTAGAGGGGTTTAGGGTTTAGGGTTTAGGGGTTTAGGGCTTTAGGGGTTTAGGGTTGAGGGGTTGAGGGGTTAGGGGTTTAGGGGTCGAGGGGTTAGGGTGGTTTAGGGGTTTAGGGTTTAGGGTTTCCTGTATTATGTTTGGCTTCCTCATCAGCATATTGCCCCGTGCTGACCTACGAGCAGGGTGCTACAGGTACTTTTGTTTTAGGTACTTCTAAGGATCCGCAAAATCCAACAAGCAGGTATCCTTAAAATCCCCTAAACCCTAAAACACAAACCCATAAACAATACACCCTAACTCCAAAACCCAGAAACCCTAAACCCTGATTCCTAAACCCACGAGCCCTAAACCCTCCTGGGTACTTCCTGAACCCCATATCCTTCGCCCTTGCTCCGAACTTTCAAAGTCCTGCTGTGCCCGGCAAGCAACCTCTTCACGAAGGTGCCGTCATCACCTGCGCTTCAGAAACCCCAATCTCTGAAAAAAACCTGCACCCAAAACCCCAAACCCGCAACCCCATACCCTGACCACTCCGCACCCTCTGCTTAGGCGCGGGTCTGCGTAGGAAAAAGCAGCCCATCCTTCAGAAACTTTGAAGCCCGAACTGGAGACTACGCTCAAACTACAAACCCCGAAGCCTAACCTTAGGGGCTGAGGACCCCAGCCCCAAAAAAGGTTAACCTTTCAATTATGGTAGGATTATATAAGCCCAAAAAGGTTAAAGGTTACCTGCTCAGCTACTACGTAACTCCTACACCCTAAACCGTGGAAGGACTGCTGTGAGGAATTTCATGCCCGAAGGGCCTTCATGGCAGTTTCAGGGCAGAGGAGGCGAATACAGATCCTAAGCAGTACTTTTCCTGCCGTCCGTGTGGGGCTGGGGTGCAGCACTAAGCTAGCTGAATGCCCTATGATCCCTATCCATGTCTCCTTTTGACACGAGATATCTTAGGTGGCCTTGGGCGCCATCTTGCCCCTGGGATGCAGGCCAGGGCGGCTACAGCATGCCTATGACCTAGGATATAGGATGTCAGGCCGCAGGTAGCCTAAACCAATCCCTGAACCCTGAACCCTAAACAATTCCCAACGATTCCGATGGTATGGTCTACGAGCTGGAGAGGCTACAAGTTTACCATGCATCATATTACAATACAGTACAGTATAAAATCAGGAAGCCCGATATCAAATAATACAATACATTATGCTTTTGTGAACTGATATACTAGAAGATAGCACAATATACCACAATAGGATGATGTCATACAATATTATATGATATGTGTGTATATGATAAACATAAACATATCAGTATAATGCACTAGAACATAACTGAAACATTGTAACAGATAATACTTGGTGAGTCAAAAATGATGTGGCTTAGGACCCCCGGAGTTCAGGTTGCTGGACATTAAATTTCGCAAGCCCTGCCGGCACCTAAAACCTGGATTCGACGAAAGTAGTTTCCACACCCTTCCACACACCCCAGTCCGTTCTAGAGGCGAAAAAAGAACCCTAAACCCTAAACCCCTAAACCCCTAAAACCCTAAACCCCAACCCGTTCTAGAGGCGAAAGCCCGAATCAAAAGAACAACGTTCCTGAGGCCCTGGCTGAAGTCGAAGCACAAGGGAGCTGTCTGGGAGGTGCCGTCGAACACGGAGCTGGCTTCGGTGCCCTCCGGGAGGCTCTGTTGGGTTCTTCTGAAGGTTTAGGGTTTATAGGGCTTAGGGTTTAGGGAATTTAAGTTACCATAATAGGGATCAATCGTACATCATATGGCTTCGTTATTATGGTAACTTAAACTCAACCCCTCAACAAGAACCCAGTCTGTTGGCCGTACGGTTTATGCAGGCTTAGGGTTTATAGGGTTTAGGGCTTAAGACTTCCAGGGCTTTTGGTGTGTAGAGTCTCTTGCTTCAGGGTCAGAAATTCCAGTCTTACCGTTTGGGTTTAGATACGTGCTTGGGATGAACAGGGCGACGAGAGTAAGGCTAAAGGTAGTTCGCAAAGCAATTTGTCCTGACAAACTAACCCTCAGCCCTGTCGCTAGGCTTTGAAGCTTGGTCAGCTGAAAGTCCTACAGTAGTTCTTGCATGTAGGGTTTTACACCTAAACCATACATCGCGGGGTTTCTACTTGTAACATCCCCCCCCCCCATTCCCATCCCTCCCGGGGCCTCAATGTGCCCGAAGAGGACGCGGAGGGAGTCGCGGTGCGCCACGACCAAGATGCTCTTCTGGCCTTCTCCAGTTTCTCGATTGCCGGGACCACTAGCGCCAGTGTGGGGTCTGGGGATAGCACGTACCACTATGCGCATAATCCGTGCTGTTACCATGTTTATCGTCACGACTCTGAGACTCCGACTATCAGAAAAAGAAGGATAAGGGATCCTTCAGCATTCTGGGGTCAGCACGTCAGCTCGTCTGGGAATAGTGTCTCGATCCCCACCAAAAACAAACTCTATAGATGCCAACTGGCAACCTAAGCCACCCCAGCTGCCTGTCAGCAAAGGAAGAATTGTCTTCGTCCAGTACGGGATAACTCTGGCCTCACCGTTCAGGGCCGATGGCTTGTGGAGTAGAGCTGTCAGCATCATCATTAAAACTGCTATAGCTAGTACTGCCTTTGCGATGACGAAAGTAGTCGTGGTCTTGATGATTAATGTTTGGGTTGTCTAAGCCGGCGAACAGATCAAACCCTGACATGGATCTCGGCAGTCGGAAGGCTGTGGGGCTTAATTATCAGGCCTTTCTTCGAAAGCACAAGGAATGGAATGTCATTCAATCCGGATAAATTTCGCTGCCATAATGTAGGGGCCCTTGATCATTAGATCGGAGTTTTGGGCTCCTTTATAGTACAATCAGAAGAAGGAACCCCAAGGAATAAGATTGGTAATTATGTAGGCAGCTATTTTGGGACCCTTTTTGTGGAAGCCCAAGAGTTGAAAACTCCATAAATTCAACTCTTAGGAGCAATGTATAAGGCATCCCAGCACTATTTGTCCAAAATCCGGTTTTCCGGCTTTTTGGGGTTTACTAGAAGATTTAAGTTAAGTTGCCATAATCAAGAAACCATGTTATCTCCTATAGATCCCAGGTATTTCTATACTCGACCCTAAACCCTAAACCCGTTCAGGGACTCGTGAGGACGGAGCCCATGACGAGTCAAAAATCGAGGGCCTGGCGTTTCGGGGGGTAAGTTGCCCCATACAATACTACGGTTGATGACATAAATCCTGCATTACCCATTATAAGGAATATACCATGGCTCCCATAGTTTAGGGTCCTTAAGGCATTGCAGGATTTCTAGCATCAACAGTATGCTCAAGTACTCAGGCCTCTGTATATTCTAGGCTGCCTCCGAAATCCTGCGATGTACGGGCTCTTCGGCTCGAAGTGAAGGCCGGATTCAGATCAAGAATCTATGCACAAACAAACATCAAATGCAAATCGAACCCTAAGCCTCCGTATACAACCGTCAATAACAACTCCGTAAAACTGCTTTGAAGCCATCGTAAGACCCCGTAATGCCCTCTTAGGACCCTTACCCTACATCCTTCAACCGACAAAACCCAAGAAATAGCTAGCTGCAAAACTCTAAATCCTAAACCGAAAAACCTAAACCCTATAGTATAAGCCCGAAAACCCACAGAATTGGCCAAAGCGGCTGCTGTGATCGTCAAGGACTCACCTCCCGGTAGCTCCTCCGGGCGGACATCCTGGCAAAGCTCTTGAAATGCTTTCGATAAGTCTTCTATAGTGGTTTAGGGCTCAGGGTTTAAGATACGGGAAGTTTCAAAAACCAAGGAAACCTGCTGAATTCAGAGCTCTAAATGCTAATATCCTGGTCCCTATTCTACAAAAGAACATATGTGGGGTTTTCTGGGTGTTTTATTCTTGGCCGATTCAGGCGTTCGGGTTTTCGCGGCGTGGGTGTGGGTTGTATGGTTTTGATTTTGGGGTTTGGACATGAGGGTTTTCGGGATTTAGGCTTTTGGTTGCTGCCTGGGCTTTGCCAGTACCTTCTCGAGCTTCCTAATTGCTAAACCCTGACATCAAGCCCCAAAACGGAGAACCAAACAGGAGCCCAATCTCCGTGGGACATTCGGAACCTCAAAGAACTTTGGAGAAGCGGACACTTCAATGAAAAGTCCCCGGACAGTGGCTTTTGGCTGCGGGTTGAACGGCCAGGGCAAGCCGGATCCCTTATAACAACCCTACGACCGCAACCCCATACCCTGAGTTTACATTTAACCCAAAGCAGCCACCTTACATCAGTGTGCTTGCTACCCCCCTGCCGAAAGCGTTTGAAAACAAAAGTAAGTTCCGGCATTTCTTGCGCGTGTGCACATATGTAACATCATATACAATATATATATATATGTAT
>CAJNJA010014697.1:27187-57744 GCA_905231915.1 Symbiodinium necroappetens | reverse complement strand
ATATATATATATATCTAGAACACAAGATGAACACCTTTCGACGAGCTCCTCTTCCCCACGGCCCTGGCCTTGTACAGACGATCGTTGGCCGGGTGCCGGGGGTCCTCACTTGACACGAAGAAAGACACTGAGTTAGGGTTTAGGGCTTAGGGGTTGCATTGCGGTATGTTCTCTGTTTTGGCTGAACGTGTCGTTTTTGCCCATTGTGGTTTTGCGGGCAAATTATCAGGTGGTACGCCATTGATAATTTGCAATCATGGTTAAGTCCGGATCTTGCATGTTGTGCTGAAGTTTACTTCTTGAATGGTACACAAAAGGCAGCCGCAAACCAGACCTCAACCAATGAAAAAAGGGATGTTCCAGATGGAGATGCTTGTCGAACAAAGACACGCGACAAGTAATCAGACACAAAGTCGGATCGGAATACTCGCGATTTCAAGCAGCAAACACTAACACAGCTCTGGGATGACGATAGGCGGTCGAAGAATCCCAGCTCCACGGCATCATGGTTGCCTATGGCCTTGTTGCATGGGCGGAATGTTGCCGTCTTCAGGAACATTTCCTCCAGTGCACGAAGCCATTGTTGCACAGTTCATCTGTTCCGTTCCTGCAAGAAGCCTGGCCCTCAAACACGACGGTTGAGGGTTTAGGGCTTCGGGCTAGGATTGTTTTGTTGTTTTTTTTTGGCCTGGGTGTACACCGATTGGCGAAGCTTCACAACCCTAAGCCCTGAATCGTAGAGCTCAAACACCTTTAGGGAGCGAGTTTAAGCTACTCCCTATTCTGAGCTCTTGGAAGTCTGAGGTTTAGGGTTTAGGGGTTTAGGTTTGAATTGTGGGAAACTGCAGCAAATACCACGACAACTGTTCCTGCTGACTGAACCTGTAAAACCACACTCGACTTCCCAAACAATTTTATGCTGGCCATGGAACTGTTTTGTCGACGCACTCTGGCAGAACATCATCCTGGGCAACTTGTGACGTGAGTTGTGCAGACATGCTGATTTTTTCCGAAGGGCCCTGTCTCTTCAAGAGAGCATAGTCCTACATCTGGTGTATGAGGACATATTCGTAACCTTGTCCAAAGCGCGCCGAGCAACAGCAACGCCTCAGTGACTGAAATCAAAACCCTATACACCCCAACCCCTAGACCCTGAACCCCTACAAGCCCTCAACGCCTACAAGGCTGCCCAGTATCACTCCCGCGCCAGTGCTTGACCTTGTTGGGCAGATGGTGGACGGCAAAAACTACAGCAATCTACCATGCTAGCAAAGCAAGGCCTCAGGGACCCAAGAACCAGCAACATTTTTTGTCCTGGTTGCGCCATTAGGCCCTGAACCCTGACCCTAAACCTCGAACGCTGATGGCCAAGACGGTGGGTCGACATAAACCAGAGATTGCACAAGTAATCTCCAATCCCATTTTCCCCCCCGCCCCCAAGAAGACCTTCTTTGGCATATCCGCGGGTTATACATACCCACACCTGTTAAACCTTACCTGGTTAACTAGGATGCTACAACTAAAACAACAATAATCAAAACAACCGATCTACAAAAAAGACTTTAAGTAATATAACCTAGACCTAACGAAGTTCTCTGGGTAGTGACTTTTGTAGGGTAGCACCTCTCGATCCTGCTGGCTTCAGAGGCAAGGCCATGGAAAAACAAATGCAATTTTGGGTTTTAGGGTTTAGGTTTAGGGTTTAGGGTTTAGGGTTTAGGGTTTTAGGCTTTAAGGTTTAGGGTTTAGGTTTAGGGTTTTAGGGTTTAGGTTTAGGGTTTCAGGGTTTAAGGTTTAGGTTTAGGGTTTAGGGGTTTAGGGCAATGGTTCTAGGCACCTGCATCTTACAGAGAGCTGACGGGGATGTAGAATTTCTATTGCAGTCCTACGAAAGCTTTCACACGGAACACATAAACTCTTTGATAATAAAGCTCTATGTGCCACTCGCAGTATATACTTAGGCTATAATTAACGGGCCCCTATAGATTAAACTTAGGACCAACAGTAGACGCTATACCTGCGCATGGACCCTTATGATACCAGAAAGTCCGAGCCTGAAACCTGAAACCCTAAACCCTCAAGTCCAAACCGAAACCGTAAACCGACAACAGAAAGACATTATTATTATTATTAGTATTATTAGTAGTAGTAGTAGTATTATTATCATTATTATTAGTATTTTTATTATGTTTATGATTATGATTATTATTACTATCATGATTACTATTATTATTATTGTTATTATTATTATTATTACAGCTTCGAGGTGCTCTCGCTTCACCGTACATGTCAATGGCCTCTTTCTCCGTCAGCCCCTGTCGGACAGAAGGAAACATCATTTAGGGTTTAGGGTTGCGGGTTTAGGATCTGTGTTGGGGTTTTGGGTTTTGGGGGGTCACATTCCCAAAAACTCATTTCCAACACCCGTGCAAGCAGCCTGGGTGGCTCAAACGGCTCCTCAGGTATGATTCGTGTTCAGAATTTGGTGTTTGTTTTTCGGGTTCAGGGTTTGTAGCAGGGCCTTTAACAACCTCCTAAAACGCGACCAGTTGCTCGGATTGTGAAACCCGAAACCTGAGTGACTCCTCAATCCCGCACGAAACCCTAGACCCTGAACTCTCAAACCCCTAACCGAACACTGGCAGATATAACGGGCGTGCCTGCAGAACGCCTGAGTGGCTGGGATTCCTTCAGCGACAGGATTTCAGTTGCAGGCCTTGCCCCTGAGAGTTCTGGATCCTTTAAGGGGTGCTCTCGGCTGCTGGCTTCGAGGTTTGGAGCCGGTCAAAGTTGGCGCATGTTGGGGTTCCAAAGCGCAGGTTGGAGGAGAGGGTGCTTTAAAATGAACAGTCATGGGCTTCAGCTTGGTTGCCGCCTGTTTTGGGGATCTGCTGATAAAGGAGCTGAGTGCAAACGAGAGCGCGGTGGCCCAGGGTGTTAAACCCTGAACCCGAAACTCTAAACCTCAACGGTGATAGCTGGAACCCATGCAGGAAATGCTTGACTCGTCTGCCTTTCTGGTGCTTGAGGCAGGGGTACTCATTGTCAGCAGTGGCAAGGTAAGATTTCCATTTTTGGTTCGGCAACCTGGTGCCTGCGAGAATGCCCAACTCCTGGATTTCGGCATTCAAGCAACTCATGTTGTTGTCCCTGGATCCCGGCATATCTTCGATGATCTGACAAAGCAGGTTCCCCACCACATGCCAAACACACCGAGGTCCAGGACTTATTTGCTAAGAAAGGAACCTGATTAAGCGTTCAGGTTCCTACAATATGCCCCCACCGACCAACCGGTTTCGGTTTAGGGCTTAGGTTTAGGGTTGAGGGTCGAGGGTTTCGGATTTAGGGACACACCCGCAAATGAAAGCGACAATGCCAGATGCCTCAGGGGTGCAATTGCCAAGCAGCTGTGTTTGGAATACCGGCGTTGTCCTGGACTTGGTTGGCCACGAGAGCTTGATGAGGTAAACTATGGTACATCATCGTATATTTTGGTATGCTCTAGAAAATTATCGTATAGTATCGTGTATACTGTCGTGTATGGTACGCATAAAAAATGTGTATAGATATAGTATACATTACAGTTTAGGGAATGTTGTATTCAGTAATTGGTTCCTCACCGCAAGCTTTTCGGACTCAGAACTTCCCTCTGCTTGAAACCAAACTTCAAAATTCAACGCAGCCATCCCAAACCTACTTCGTTGAGCATCGGACCAGCACAGCACAAGCCTGTCTGCCTATACCTCAACTCCAAACCCCAAACCCTAAGCCCAGACCTGAGCTCATACCCGATACCCAGAACGAGAACCCTAAACCCAAATGGCCAAGCCAGACACAAACCAAAAACAACCTAAATCACAAGCCCGAGCTTCCGACACCTCCGTCCACAAAACATCCCAAAACCAAAACCCCAAACCCCAAACTCTAAACCCTAAACCCAAAACCAAAACCCTAAACCCCAAACCCTAAACCCTAAACCGGGCCCTCGACCACCTCGCCAACCCCAGAAACACCAAACCCGGTCCGAGGCATTGCAGACGAGCTCGGCGGTCCTGACCTCGAAAGGCAGAAGCTCCAGGCTGGGCTTTAGGATTTTAGGGTTTAGGGTATAGGGTTTAGGGTTTAGGTCTTAGGGTTTATAGGGTTTAGGGTTTAGGGTTTATAGGGTTTAGGGTTTAGGTCTTAGGGTTCAGGTTTTAGGGTTTAGGAATGTGTATTCGGGCTCGCGGATTCAAGTTGTGGGGTTCAGGGGTCTGGCAAAATCCAGAAAACCAGACAGGACAAAGGCAGAAATTTGGGGCCCAGGGTCTCTACCCATAGCCTCCAAAGTAGTTCCTTTTTATGGTTCATATTTAGAATCCTATAAGGTAATCCCAAAAAGGAACTACTAAGGAGCCTATGGGTAAACCCTAGAATCCCTAAACATGAACGGTTTGTGTAGAAGGCCCACGGAAGTGTACTTAGGAGCCATCGGAAGACAGCAGAGAGGACTTCGCATGAAGTAGGGTTTAGGGTTTAGGGTTTTATAGGGTTTGGGGTGGGAACACACGGGTGTGACGCAAAAACCACAGGAACAAGCGGATAAAACATAATATCAAGTGGCTACTTCTGCTCACATCGCTCGTCACTTGACCAGCGACGGAACTGCACACGTCTCCTTATCACGGCAATCATGTCTCACCGTTTTGCGAATGACCCCCCCTGGAGCCAGCTGAAGGCAAATCCAGAGCCCCAAAACCAGCTCCCTGAGCCCACACCAAAAAAGCCCAAAGCCCCAAACCTTTAAACATTCCCTAAACCCTAAACCCTAAACCCTACAACGATCGAACTGTTGAGAAATCCTGGGGATGCTGCCGATCGCTGCAAGACCGACGTGAACACGTGGTCGAGTCTTACCCCCTGGTCTTTCAGCAAAATGCCCGCCTGGCTGCGTGGAAGAGCGGGTCCGCGTTTGAGGGAGTTGGCTTCAGGGTCTACAGCCGAAGGGTTGCAGGATTTCCTGAGTAAGCCAAAAGACCTAAACTTGCCCTAAACCGAGTAGAACTGGCTTCCTAAACCCTACTCGTAGCTGCCGCCACTGTTCAGCTTCATCACAAAAAAAAACCTGCCGTCGCACTTGCAATCGGATCGAGTTCTGCAGGATGTGATAGTTTTAGAGTGTTACTTGAACAGGCTTATCGCCAGTTGTGGTGCACTTATTCTGATGTGTGCGAATCCCTGGGGGCCACGAAGAGTACCCACAACAATACCTCCGCCCCCAACAAAACACATATAAAACATAAAAAAACGTCCTTGGGCAGAACGGTTGGAAGACAGGATAGCACGTGCTCTTGGGGATGGAGGACCGGCAGGCCCGCGATTACTAGCCCTGATGACCACACAGATCACGGCAAACACGCAACAGTCACGACAACCTTACCAATAAGCAGGGTCGGGCACAAATAGCCATGCTATAGCGGCATCGTCAGCGTGTGCAGCATGAAGACTGGTGCATCAACCAAAGGAGCACAACATCGCAAACGAAATTCAAAAGCACATCCCAAACATACCCCTAGCATCCGCAGTCTTTACCCATAGGCTCCTAAGTAGTTCCCTTTTTGCGATTTATATTTAGAGTCCTATAAGGTAATTACTCCCAAAAAGGAACTACTAAGGAGCCTAGGGGTAGCTCTCAAGGCTCCTACAACCCCAAAACCATGTGAGTGCCTGAACCGACTGTTGCTCTCCCTTGAGGGACAATGCCGCATCCTCCCAGCCACCGTAGATGCCTGTTTAAGAATGTAGTTTAGGGTTTAGGGTTTAGGGTTTAGAAGCCCCAGAAGCTCAACTATCCGTATAGTGGGCGACAGTACGTACGACGTAAAGTTTCCATTGTAGATCCTTCTCGAAATTTCTGCATGGTTAACAAACTTTGTGGTCAGGATCCTATAAGCAAACACAAAGTTGGTTCACGAATACAAGGATCTACAATGGAGACTGTAGGTAGCGATTGCGGACAGCAATCCTACTAGTTCAGAGGCCTCATAGGGCTTTGGGATACTATATATAGAATTGGTACTTATTTAGGCCCCTATATTATGCGGTTTAAAGGGCCTCTGGATACAGCCTGTTTCGGATTTAAGCTTTGGACATCATATGAAATATGGCTGAAATCTTGAATGCAGCGTCGAGGCTGGCTTCCGCATTGTCTAAGTTTGGAGTTTAGAGGTTTAGGGATTAAACTGCCAGGATTTGCCTGCAAGCTTAAGCTTAGGGAGTTTCGCAATACGTTTTGCACCCTAACCCGCGACTTGTAATCGTAGTTGAAGCCTAAGCATCCAGGGGCAGCTCACTGAAACCTAGGCCTAAGCAACCCAAACCCCGCAAAACCCAATCCCTCTCAAGTTTCGCCTTCCCGGAATCAGGGTAGGGTTTAGGGTTGAGGGTTTACGGTTTTAGGGGATCAGGGTTCATACCAGTCGGTCTTGAGAAGGAAAACTCCCGAAACAAAAAGGGCCAAAAGGTGCTAGATACTGGGAGACCTAGCCCTAAAGCCCTAACCACGCAGCCAACACCATACCCAAAGGCTTCATGTACCTATATACTCACTCTCTCTCTCTCTCTCTCTCTCTCTCTCTCGCTTTATATATATATATATGTATATATATATAATATATACATATATATATATAGAGAGAGAGAGAGAGAGAGTATATACTTAGGGATTTCAAGGGGCTCCTATATAGGTATTTCAAGGCATAAGTCGATATAGGTACATGGGGCCTTATAGGGATAATCCCAGGACAGCCGATGTGGACCCAGCCACGTGGCCTTTCGCGTTCCCCAGGCTTTCCGAATGGCGAAGGAAGAATACCTCGGAGTGGGAGTGTGGGCAACCCTCCATTTCGAGGGCTTACCAGAACCCTGTCAAATCCAACCTTTTTTGAGCGTTCCTTTCTTTAATTTCCTTGTGTAAGTCGAGTAGAAGACTTCGCTCCCAGTAGGCTTAGAGTTTAGGGCTTGGGTTTAGGGCTTCGGGTTTAACTTATTTAGAGTCTAGGGCTTAGGGAGAAAAGGTCCCATCGTGTCTTGCTGCTTGCTGCTGTGCGGCAAAAAATATTGGCTGGACGGGGGCCGCTGTTTAGAAGGAAGCCCAGCCAGTTCAACTTATTTGTCAGTCCAAAAACTACTTGTTTTGTGCAATGGCGGATTGGATCAGATAGCGCTCCCGCTATTAGGTCTTGATTCAGATTTAAGTCTTGGTGCAAGGCTCCACCAGTAGAGCTCAAGCAGATGACTTTCGAGCACATACCGGGGTAACAAGGGTCTGATGCTTGACAGCACCCTAACAAAAAAACTGTCCTGTGGGAATGGTTGCCCTCTGTTTTGGAATCCCAGTCACAAAAGCCGAATAACCGCAACTCAAACAGAAGGAGCTATAGGGGAGACTACAGGTAAGTTTCATTCGAAGAGACTCTTTGGTTTTGGGCCAAGTCCTGGCAAAATCCTAACCCTAGCACCTAACCACTATGTGAAGTCGGTGGCACCTTGTTCGTGGTCTTCGTATCCACCGGCACCTGCAAACACATGCACGCACAAAATCCGGTGCTTGATCATATATGGTATATAAAGCTTTGGAGCTTGGACTCAAAAGGAGCGTGGAGGCCTTAGAACCTGGAAAGATGGATCCCACAGCTAGCACACACAAGACCTACAATAAATTCAGGTGGTCTTGCCCTGAGGCAATCTATGTCCAAAGACAAGACAATAGTGCCCAACAACCTCGCTGGACCTTACACCCAAGACGGGTCCATGCACCTACGTAGTAAGCACTATAGGTACCTTAGGGTCCATCTACAAGCTACATGGGCGCATGGACCCCGGACCCAGAGACTCCGAAACCCCTTTAACTAAGGAAGATACCTTATTTCTTACCAGGGTTCCTACTATGAATTAAAGTGTATTCAGTGTATTCCTACTATGAATTAAAGCGTACTCAGTGTATTCCTTAAGTATAAAGGGCTTTGGAGTCTCTGGGGATACCTTTGTGTTGCAGGCAGCTGTGGGCCGCCACGCCTTCGGATTGAACGTCGGGGCATTCAGACTGTACTTCTGCACGAAGACCAAATCGCTTCCGACCGCGGGCACTTTGAACCTAAAGAGCTTCTAAGGGTTAGGTCGTCGTGGCTTAGGGTTTATAGGGCCTGGGAGGGCTGGGGGTCGAGAGTTAGGGCATAGGGGTTGGCTTTGGGTTTTCTGCAGGTTTGCTAGGGGGATTGGCTACCTCATCGTGATGGTGATGGCGCTGGCCATCACCCGGCTTGTAACTGCCATCATTGTCCTCATGAACAATCATCATCATCACCACCACCACCACCACCACAAGCATCACCACCACATACCCTCGTTCTTGTGTGAGCACGGGTCACCATCACCATCTCAATGCCCTCCCCCAAGAAAATGTTTGGGCACTGGGCGAAGAAAGAAGTAGGTACCGAAGGCCAAGTGTTGGACTCTGATTTTTTGGAATCACTGCATTGCGGTCTCAGGTTGGGGACTCGGACAGGCGGATAGGCCAGAAACGACAAGAAGCAGGTGAAACTGCGAGGGACTACATTCCAAATTTTAATAGCGTTAAACATGCACATAAGCCATTGCTAAACCCTAAACCCTAAACCCAACCATACGAGTAGCCAGCTGGGATGGGGCGGGGGAGTAGCCGTTCTGGAGACAGGAAGAGGATCAGAAGGTTGAGCGCTTTGAGTCTGGGGCTTAGGGTTTTTGAGGGAGGTTTTTCAGGGGCCTAAGGAGAGTTTATAGCACATGGAAAACTAGGCAGAGTTGGTGCTAAGACTACAGCTCATGAGCTCAAGTCGCCCCTAAACCCTAAACCATAAACCCTGAATTCTGAACCCTAAACATATATTCATGAAGAAACATATACAGCCACACCAACAACAACGCCCTGAACCTCTCTCTTTGCGGGCTGCGAGCTCCATGGCCAAAGGTGCACTCGCAGGCATCATCTTGATGTCCAGGGCATCTTCATCTGGCACGTTCCTTGAGGCTTTCGGTTAGGGGCTTGGGGCCTGGCGTTTATGTTGAATCGTATGACATACCTTCGTCTCATGAGAGCTTCCAACGGCTACATCTATCTCGGGAGACCAGGCCTTAATCATTTCAGTGGGGTGTGGGGGTATGTCATAGTCTAGATATCATAAGGAACCCTGGACAATAATGCTGGTAGTGGCTCAGGCTTCTATGTTGCATCATCACCATCATCATCATCATCATCATGATCATCGTCAGCCTCATCCTCACCCTTACCTATCATCACCCTCACCTATTGCTTCATTACAGTCGCCCTCGCATAGTCGGATTGCATCACCAATGCCTCGCGCAACATTTGCACTGAGCTTCTCCAAGTACTTCCACAGCGCGCGCAGTGAATTCTTGTGCGCAGCCACCTCGGCAACCGTTCAGCTAACATTGGTTACCGGCTTTGCATCGAAACTGGTGTGATTCTGAGCTTGCAGCTTCAGCCTTTGGATTGGCTGACAGGTTCAGGTCCAAATTGGTTCAAACACTCCGAAAGCAAAGCATGCACGTTTATGTCTCCATGACTAGTCTCATGTCGGATTCTCATATGAGCCACAACCCTCCAAATGGCCGTCAGGCGTCGTGTCAACAGGAAGTCCCTCAAATCTCAGAATCTCCAAGCCCTACGTCTGCATCTTCAAGCTCAGGTCGTATTGTTGCGAGTCTAGGCCTCAGACAGCTTGGAGCTCAGGGTGTTTCCGTCAAGGTTCAGATCAAGACCATCCCAGGAACAGTAGGTTGTGGGAGTGTAAGGTAGGCCCTTCAAGGAAAGCCGTGAACTGAGTTCAATTCACTGTCTTCCCAATCCCTAAACCGTTCAAAACCCTGAAACCTTAAACTCTGAACGAACTACAAACCCTGAACCCTGAACCCTAACCTCGAAAGCCAACAAAAACCTGAAAAAAAAAACGTAAACCCTACACTAAACCCGACAAGGATCCCTAAACCCGACAAGGATCCCTAAGCGGAACTCTTACAGAAAGCCTTAAAAGATCCAATCCCCAAAAGGTTTAGGGTTTAGGGCTTTAGGGTTTAGGATTTAGGGCTTAGGGGTTTAGGGTTTAGGATTTAGGGTTTAAGGCTTAGGACTTAGGGTTTAGGGCACCGCAAAAAGCTGAGATGCCAAGACAGACTCTCCCGCGCGGATTCGCGGCACGATCTTCTCCTTTTTGGAACTAAGGGGCTTTGGGGTTTAGGGTTTATGGATTAGGGCTTGCGGTTTGGGGTTTAGGGGTTTAGGGTTTATGGTTTAGGGGTTTGCCGTGTAGGGTTTAGTGTAGGGGTTTAGATTTTAGAATTGCGGCAATAGGGGTTGAGGGTTATGGGATTCAGGGCTGCGCATTCGGAGTTTTAGGATTTAGGGTGCATTCATACTTGTTTCCAGACCGTTATTGATGACCGACAAATTTCTTGATCATGACTCCAATAGCAACAGCAACACTGAACTTTGCCAGCATCGACATTAAGACCACTGCACGATCTTTTGTCTATTGAAATATGCTCTTCCTGCGGATTTCTGAGTTAGCCTTTTCGTGGTACATCAGTGTCATGCTCACTGCCATGCTTGCTTCAGCTGAGCCACATTAAGTGTCGAGCTTGAGAAGCTGGCTTCGGGGTAAGGGTTTACAAGCCGAGAGGCGCACAAAAACAACCGATTCCAACATGTCAACTGTGCACTCACTAGTGTGCAAAGACCCGGAAGCTGGCCCAGAAACAACATCATCAAACAAAAACGCGGACTCAAAAGCATGGACTATGACTATGATGAGAGACAAACCTCCTGTCCTGCCAATGCGGCACCACCCGCCGCACTGTGCAGGCCAGTGACTCGCCGCCAGGAGGCAACCTGAAAACGTGACAATGCCAATACTCAGAACCCGAAACCCTAAACCCGAAACCTAGTAGCAAGACACATATCGCCTTCTTTGCAGTGATACTGCCGGTTTAAGGCCGGCATGACCCCTGCCTACGGGTCGGATGACGGGGAAAATTTCTTCATCTGAGCGAAAGAGCTTCTGGATTGAGGCATGCGGATGCTTCGCCCCCAAAAACAAACCACTCTTATTGATAAGGACCCTTCTTGTTGTTGTGGGGATTTTGGGTTTAGGGCAAACAAAGCGCACTCCTTTCTGCATAGTTTAGAATTTGGGGGTTAGTGTTCAGAGTTGAGAGGTTGCAAGATGGAGTTGCGGATCTCCAGGCCTCAGGGCTTCGGGTTAGTCCGAAGACAAGGAGCAGGCTGATACATAGCAACAAAGGAGGACGCATTTCTACCACCAAGGGCCTGATGCAAAAGGTAAGAGCAGCTACTCGACTTGAGCCATGTACCGAACCTGTACAACCTCTACATGGTACCTTGCTTGTCGGGTGTGCTCGTCTTGGTTTTGGTGTGCAAACGGGAGCACCTGACTGTTTCAGTGAGGCGCGAGAACATTTACTTCTTGCTGGGACGATACGTCTTTCGGTCAAATTCAAGCTTCCACCATCCTGACATGGCACTAAGTATTGCTTGCCGGTCAATCTTGCCCTTAGTCAGAGCATCTGCAAGCATGTCTCTAGTATCAACCCAGCTGACAGCTTGGACAAGACCTGCCTTCAGCAAATCTCTCACCCAGGCTATGTGTGTGTAGAGCGTCTTCTCTGCTGGCATCTTAGGATACTGAGCGCTTAGTGCATAATACAGGTTGAGAGCATCCACACAAAGCTCACTGTCAAAGACAAAGCCACCCTCTTCGCGCAACTGCCTTGCGCGGGAAGGGTCAACAACTCCTCGAATCATTTCTTCAAATGTGTACATCAGAGGTGTGAGTCCGTCCGTGGTCCCTACTGCTGCCAACGTTTCAGACGAGAACGTGGAACGAGTGACAAGCTTCAAAGACTGCGACTGGGCATCTATCAAATGGCAGACATCGCGACCATCTTTCAGACCCAACCTCAAATACACACTGCCTCGCATTCCGTACCCTTTGGATTCGGATTCCTTATCAAAAGACGCGTCCGAAAATATTAGCAGCTTGCGACAACACTGCATCGATGGGAATGTGACCTTAGCCTTCAGTTGTTGCATGGCTGCCAATAACATGTTTAAACGTCTCACGTGAATGTTCTGCGGATTGGAGGTCCTCCTCTGGAGGGCAATCACAAACACGGAAGCCCAAGACTGGGAAAGCAAAGCGTACGCCACCGCTCCTAAAAGGCTTTGAAACATGCCGTGAACTTCTTGGCTGCATGCTGCTGTGCTTTCCCTTCCTGTTAATTCAGGGTGACGGATGGGCTTCATTGCATCTATGTACTCGTCCTGATCTAATTGCACAGAACCGTCCGGTAGTCTAGTGTGTCGTAACCCGCAATTAGTGAAGACATTTTCATTTAGTGTCAGCTTTCCGAACTCAACCTGCAATTGCTGAATCAAGTTGTCTACTTCGCGGGGCTCACCTGCTACCTTGAGGTCGTCCACGTGTTTTGCTACCATGAGCACCAGTTCCCCATCTACATGTTTAAGCTCAAGCTCGGAATCAAACATGGACGGCTGAAGCTGTACTTTAGGGGATCTGGTGCATTTGGCCAGCTTGAGGCTGAAAGCCCGGGGCGCATCTTTGCACCCTGTCCCTGGCTTGACACACTTCAACACCTCTCGGCGTTCATCGAAATCATGGTATCCCTCAAGCTTTCTCAAGTGGACTGCTGCTTCTGGGGGAAGCGTGAAGTGGACTTCGCGCTCGGCCTCCCCGGTAAGTTCATGTATCTCTTTGTATGTCATGCCCTGTAGGAAAGCTTTGTTCACATCGAGAGACACGAACTTCCAATGAGGCCTGCATGCAAGTTCTGAGCATAAGATCCGCTGCGACTGCCGCGACGCCGTGGCGGCGAACGCTTCCAATTCATCAGCTTGGATATCCTTAAAGCCGCGCAGCGCCAGTCGCATGCGAACGATCCTTTTGGGTTGGTTGTTCTCATCTTCGGTTTTCTTCCACTTGGCCACAAAACGAGAGTCCATGATGTTGCTTGCTCCAGCCTTTGGTACACGCTTAAAGCAGCCGTAACGGTGCCATATCTTAAGCTCTTCTAAAATGGCAGCTTGAACCTCGGCCTGACATGTTTTCATTTCGGCTGGAGTAAGCAAGTCACTTTCTCTCTTGATGACTGTGTTGCGGAAACCGGAGGCAAAGATTTGCATCACTCGGGTCTCCTCAGGTCCTAATTCTTCTTCGTCGCCAATGATGTTTGAAAATTCTCTAGCAAACCAAAGTTCCACGCAACTGTTGCCTGCTTCATCTGCCTGATTCGGCCTGCCATACAATTCCGGGTCTGCTCCAGAGCTTAAGTAGTGACTTATGGGGCTTTGACTGGGTTCTACGACATCGGGGGCCGGGTGAACATGAAGCAGATCACAGTTGTCAGGAATGTCTTCGGTTGCCTCTAGCGACTCACGGTTAAAGAACACCTCTCTTACGGCTGCACTCTCTTCGGCACTTAATTCCAAGCAGGCCAGATAGCCCTGCCATTCATCGTCTTCCTCAGCAATGGTAGAGAGTGTCCCAGCAGGGGTGTTGATCTCAGGCTCAGCTTCAGCATCACTCTCGGGCAGGAAATCGCCACAAAGAGATTCATGCGTTAGATCTGCTGTGCCGTCGCATGCATCTGCGAGTGTGATGTCGTGTCCTGTGCAGTGGATGGCTTGGACAACCTTTGCAGACCTGAAGTCTGTGCCTATAAGTTCTGCAAGGTCCACTCTCGAATGATCCACCACACCGAACATGACATCTGAGTCAATACTGTTAAACCACCAAAACACTGTGCTGTGGCTGGCACCTGGCACTGCTGCGAGCGTCTTAGCCCCGCGTGCAAGTCGTACAGACATGACTTCTTCGAGCCTCCAGCAGTTGAGCACAAGATGATCTAATGCTTGCAGCACGTAGGGTCGTCGACGCGCTTGCTCACTCAAGCTGTGCTTGCCCTCTTTGCTTGTTGCGAAGCCATACAGCGCAGACTGGCCAGGAAGCATCTGACTGAAAGCCTCTTCCAAGATCTGCATGCATTCATGCCAACTCGACGTCTGTTGTTCAGCCGTGAGGCACAACAAAGCATGTCTGACATCTTGAGACCTGTAAGTACGGTCAAAACCTTTTATTCTAACCACCACCTGACCAGGTTCTGAGCGCACTACACGGTATGGTCCAACCCATCCGCTGGCATCCTTGCTGACAGGTTTGCGGTAAATATCGCACAGGTCATCGGGCTTGAAGTCACGGCTATCCTGTCCTGTGCGAGTGTGCGCGGCTCTATTTAGCCTTGCGGCTGCAGTGGCAGATATCATAGCCGACAGCGCCGTTTGACGTATGAGTTCCCGCTGTCTGTCGCCTTCGGATGACATTTCGTCACGCGCACCAAGATCTGGAGTTTCAAGTGGTGGCAACATCCAAGGTTGTCGCCCATACACTGCTTGATAGGGCGTGGAACCGCCGACATGCGTCAGGGAGTTGCCGGCAAACACTGCTTCTGCCAGCAACGCCGGGAATGTATACACTATCCCTTCTCTCTCCAGCTGCTCCTCCATCGTGTGCATCTGTGATAGCAACACTGCCCCACGACGTTCAATGTATCGAGCATGCTGCTGGGGAGCTCGCAGTTTGAAGTCGCAGCCCAACCTTTTGACCCTGTCCGCAATGTCAGGCCTCCACATCCCGCTCTCTCCATCCATGTACAGAACCTCGGGAGGACCGAATTGCCCAACCCAGCATGTTGTAAAAGCTTCGAACAGTACTTCCCCTTCCTTTGCACTAACCACGGAGGCGGCGTGCCAACGCGTGGCCCGACATATGCAATGGAAAGTTATGAACTGTCGGTAGAACAGCAAATCACACTCCACATGCTGGTTGAACTTTAAGCTCGCCGTCATGGCATGCTGTGTAGCTGGTCCGGGGCGTTGCCACTTCCGGCATTCCACACATGTCTGAAGAACCTGAGGGACAAGCTCGATCACCCTGTTGCTCACCCCTGCGTGCTTGAGTATCTGTGTCATTGCCTCTCTTGAGGCATGCCAGAAGCGAAGGTGCAATTTCCGCAGCTCCGTGAGCACAGCTCGATCGTTACCCACTCTCAGAACTCTCAGTGAGCGACCGATGTCGAAGCGGCTCCAATCCGAAGCATGCGGCGTACCCACTTGAGCATCTTGCGGCCTCCTCTCTTCACGCGGGGCGCGAGCTCGCACATCTCCATCACTAGCACTCGCAGGTTCTGGGAGTGCTGGGACTTCGACGTCAGCATTTGCACTCGCGGCGGCAGGGGCAGATGATGAGGAAGGCTCATTACCCTCAGGTTGGCCAGAAGCCTCGCCCTCGCGAGCACTTTCCGCAGCGGCTGCCTCCTCCACAGCTCCCAAGTCTGAGCCGTCGGGCAACTGTGCTTGGCGATCTTGGGCCACGCTGGCCGAGGCTCGCTTTGCGGGTTGACGTGGATGGTGTCCAGATCTCCGAGCACCAAGTCTTTGCTCAACTAGTGGCAAACGGCAGTCGGGTCCACGTGTGTGAGTGGGGTGATCTATCGGTCGATGTGCCTTACACCCAGGGCACTCAAACACGTAAGGTTCATCATCAGGGAACCGGCATTGACCACGCACTCGAGAGTGCCGCGGATCATGTCTGGCTTGTCTGCCCCGGCAGCCTGGACACAGACGCCATGGTTCTGCTTCAGTGCGTGGGACTTCTGCACCTGCATCGGAGTCCCCAGTGCCCGACCCTACGGAAGGGTACAGCTTCATTTTCAAGGTTGTTGTTTGCAGTGGCCGATACGCTGCCAAGACTGTTGTCGCTTGAGCGCGGCATATGCCGTCGCTAATTGCACGCTTCATCTCTGCGGGCCAGCAGGTGTTGTGGTCGGTTGCACTGATAAAGATGGGAGCATAGACAAGAAGAGCGCTGTGATTCGCCATGAGTCGGCGATACGGGCGTTCATCACAAAGGTGAACCTGGTGCCACTGTGTGGCGAGGTCGGTCGCCATATGCTGCCATGCCTCAGAGCTGACATCGCTCATCTGCTCGGCCAGGAAGTGCCGACCGTCCTCGCTCTGTCGTTTTGCTACATATCCACAAAATTCCACAAATGTTTGGCAGTCTGTTGAGGAATCATTGGAGGGTGTAAGCACTAAAAGGGCAGGCCTACACTCCCGCACATATGTCGCCATGACCTGGAGATCAAACCTGTTGGTGACACATGCTTGTGTGGTCAAGTCAAACACATCACCGGAGTGAAATATCCTGCGCACTGAAAAATTTGCGGTATCCTCAGAGCCTCCACTCAACTCCAGGACTTCGGAGATGCCGGGAGGCACGGCGCTCAAAGTGCTGAAAGCAGCTGCAACATTTGGAGCTATAAAACATGCTTCAGCTTGTTGTCTTAAGTCGGAGCCCCCGGAGCACCCCTGTAACCAGCTCAACGGTAATTCAGCTGCATGCGTGTGCAACGCAGCGTGCATGGGATCGGGTTGAGGTGGCTGAGGTAGGAATTTGATGAGGCTTTGAAGACTGCTACCGCAATCATCGTGATGATCCTCTACATGTTGTCGCCGTTCCATGGGCTTTTGCCCCTTTTCCTTCAAGTCCTTGAGACGCTGCTTCTGCTTCAGGCGCGCCTCAGTAGGAAAACACTGCGTGACAGATGTTGGTTGCGGTTCAGATGAGGTGTTGGTTGTGATTGGCTGGTGTTGAGTGGAGCTGGAGGATGTGGACTCCTGACCCGGAATCGGGTGGGAGTCTGGGGCTTCAGCCCGTCTCACTTCCAAATGGTCGTTGAAATGAACACGTTGGTTGGTGGGTGCGGCTCCCTGACTCTCAAGAGAGTGGGGATCTGGGACTCTTGTCCGTCTCGCATCCAATGTGTGTGCCTTTGTGGCAGAAAGCTCCACTGACGACGCGAGGGAGATTCTTGAATTTGAATTTGGGGAAAGTCGGGGGGAGAGGAAAGTCGACTGAGCGTCGGGTGTGCTCTGTCTGGATTGGTGTATGCAGCGCGCGCGCACCCACGAGGCCGCGACATGACGCGCCATGGAGGAATGCGCAGCTGCGCGCAGACGGCGTTGGTGTGGCATTTGCGACGATGTCCAGTCAAGCTGGTGCATAGCCTGGGATACGGTGCACTGGCACGGACTGCCTGGCACACTCACGTTAGAGGCAAGCACGAAGCATGTACGACTGGGTGTTGTTAGGGCCGGGTCAACCTTTAAACCCAAACTACACAATCTGTGATGTGACTTAGCTAACACATGACGGTCAACCAAGCTCTGAATCGATTCATGTAGCCACTGACCACCGTATGCACCAAACAGGAAGCATGGGACATCACAGTCTTGACACAACTGAAACCAACGGCTGAGCTGCTGGACATGCGCGCTAAAACGCTCGGACTTCACATGTCGGCCCTTCTGAGGCCAGTCCGTCCAAAGCAATAAGACTTCTCCTTGTTTGATGCGATGGCCCAACGTGGCCGTGGTTGCTCCATTGACACTGCTGTGGTAGTGATGCTCTACAACATAACCGGCTGCTTGAAGAATGGGCGCCACAGCAGGCACCTCCTCAATCACAATCGCTACCGATGATACTGCTGGTGGGCTGTCCTCACTCATACAGGCACAAGAAGACGTGGCGGGAGGCTCAGCAGCTGTGGTTTGCAGCAGGTGGGGTCTAACCTGATGATTGGTTGCCTGGCGCATACCTTCAACAGGAAATCCTAAACTTCGAAGATGCTGCCAAACCTCCGGGGTTACGATTTCATGGCCACGGCTCATGAATGTGGTTATGATCCACCTTGACCCTGTCCAAGGCATGGTGGCATGCCACAGTTTTGGCGCAAACACTACTCTGCAGCCCTTGACTGGAACAAGTCGGCCAGGTATTCGGTGGCCGTATGTGTCCGTTTGGTAAACCACGTCAGAACGTTGCAAGCTGGCTGCTTCAGCGAGTTGCAGCCACAGCTCGCCGTTGCAGAATGGGCCAACTCCAATCGTCTGGTTGACACTGCCCAACTGATTGTTAACATCTCTGTGCATAGCCGTACAGACATTGTCATTTATGCACAGGGATCCCCATGGGGGCTCAAACTCGTGGGCTGTCAACCAAGCATTGATGTAACGCAGCAGCTGAGGATGCCGCTCAGTACGCGTGGTTATGCCGTAATGGTTTCCATGCGCAAACAAACCAAAGCTGTGACTTCCAGTCGATTGTCGCTTGACTGAACTGCATGCGTCACGGGGTTGAGGATTCGGTCGGAAAGGGGTGCTCTCAAGCAATCTGAAACAATCCTCACTTGTGAACCTCTCAGCTTGACGCATGTCCTTAGCTAAGGCTTCTGCCTCGTCGAGGGGCAGTAAAACCGTGGGAGAAGAGATCAGTTCACCTCAGGAGACTCCTCGGTCCGAGGATGTGGGCGTCGTCGCCGCATCGACACTGTGGTGGAGCTTAGCTCCTCGGAGACAGTCGGGTTGCTTTCGGGCGACGTTTGCATATGAAGCCCATGGCCAAACTCTGTTCCCTGTGACCTGTAAGAGGATCGAGACTTCTTTGCACTGTCGCCCTTTCCCGCGGCTGAAAAGACTGACGTGGCAGTACCCAGTGCCGTTGGCCTGTGATTCTTGAAAAGATCACAGCGTAGCAATAGGTGTCCTGAGGGGGCGGTCAGCAGGGGATACTCAGCGGTACCCGGGGAACCTTCAATGTTTACTCCACCTGGGCCTGGCAGTATGAGTTTGAGCTCGGCGTCGCTGCTTGACAAGACGAGAATGGCGTCTTTGGCACGCAAGCTTTTGAGACCCAGAAGCGCAGGAAGCGAAGACCCTGAGCCTCCGACAACTGGAGCTTCAAACTCATGTACCGTCGTACTCTCCTGACCGTCAACAATGCTTTGCAATGCAATGGGCAGCTTGACTGTCCAAGTGCACTGCTGGGAACCGCTTCCAACCCCTTGTATGTGCATCGGCTGCGCCATCCGGCTTTGAACTGGTGATATGCCTTGGTCAAGACATACCTGAGCCATGCTGCGAATCCAGTTCAGCCCTGCAAGGTTGGTATATGCACCTGGGTCAATGAGCAGCGAATTAAAATTGGGGTGGGCAGTCGTGGTGTGATATACAGCATCTTGCTCGAGACTGCCTTCGGCGGCTAGAGAAGGCCACCACGGAAAGTGATGATATGGTGACTCCTGTCCCGGCTCGAGGTCTGCATTGGCCTGGTCATTACGCGGCGGCGTGTAGATATCGTATGCGCTGGGCCCGCTTCGCGCCGGCGGGGTCTGCGCCCCTGCAGAGCCTTGCGCTTCCGAGGCATGCTCGGAGGGTGTGTTGGGGACATGATCATCCCTTGTCGCCTCGGAGACATACGAGAATCTCGACACTACTCTGGCGCTGCCACGGCACACAGGGCATGCCATCACCGCTTGTTCATGTACTAGATATCTGCCCCAGCACTCAGCATGAAACAAGTGTCTACACATCAGACGCAACACCAAATCCGCTTCTAGAAAGACATCTTGGCACAGAGCGCATTGCACGTCTACTTGTTCGTACGGCTGGGAGTCATGCGCTGAGGGAATGACCAATGAACGTCCCGCCCGCTTGTTGGATGCCCGTACCTCCTCTGTTCGCTTGCGGTGAGCTGCACTAGCCTGCTGTGTTTCGTGGAACGACTGCAGCAACACATGATGTTCACGACTGAGCCCTGACTGCGTGGAGGCTGTCGCTGCATGAATGCTGGTCGCTTGCCCAAGCCACCGAGAATTGGCATAGGATGTGGCCTGCATCAAACGTTCAATCATTTGATTGCCTGGATCTAAGCTGGATATCTCAGCAGCTGGTAGCAGCGGGGCATGTGCAGGGTCTCTGTGAGCAACCGTATCCTTAAGAAAACCAAGAGCAGGCAGGTTTATAAACTCAGGCAGGGTTGCTGGTGCAGCCTGCAAGTGCATGGAGTTAGGCATGGCCTCACTCTCACATCTGTTTGGCTGAGGTTGGGGGTGAGCTTGCTGCGGCATACGGGCGGACGCATCTGGTTGGGGAGCAAAGAAAGTGCCAGGAGGTCGGGGAGGTGGCTGTGCATGGATGTACGGTGCACCTTGTGCTCGTGCTCTCAGAAAATCAGCCCATGGATCTACATCCGGCGCGCTGGGGCCATCGGGCATTTGCCACGAGCTATCACTTTGTGGAGCAGAACTCGGCTGGGCTTCCTGAGCGGCACCGGCTGACCTGTCACCAGTGGGCATAGCCATGAACACAAGTCCCGACAGTGGTCCCTGCGCTGGGATTTCAGATGATCCTTCTACCAAGAATGTACGATTGGCTGCCACTTCGGGGCGTGGTGCAGCACCGTCGGTTCTTGGCAAATGGCAATCTTTTGACAAATGGGTTTCGGACCCACATCGGAAACACCTCATAACAGCCCCATCTTTGCCCCGAGGATTGGTTCTTCTGCCTTTCCCCTTGCCTTTGGTGTGCCTGAAGCCTTTTCCCTTGCCTTTACGCGCACCTTTAAACACTTGATGCACGTCTTCATCTGCAAGTTCTGATAGAAAAGCTCTAGCATCGGGACGAGTTGAGCCTTTGCCTTTGCCCTTTCCTTTGAGATACCTGCGAGCATACCTCCGCACTGCACGAGGGGGCTTACGGAGATGTTGACGCCACTGCAGCTTAGCCCTGTTGTAAGCCCACCACAGGTGCTCGGCGATGGCAGCGGGATCGCTGCTGCCTTCAGGAGTGGATGTTACGGGCTCCAATTCCTCTACAGAGCTAGCCGTTTCAGTGTCTGTCCAATTGTCGGAATCAGCAGTGTCCCAGGCAGCGTATGTTGGCACAGATGCTGTGCCGCCCCACCCACTGGAAGACATGGCCCATCCCTGATCATACCCGGCATCTGCGTTGAAATCGGGTTGGCTCGCATGAAAAGCATGGGCCTGTGCACTTGCTTCTTCGGTGAAGTATCCTCTGTGACTTTGGGGTCCCCGAAGAGCTGATGCTATGTTTCCGGGGGAGTTCTCCAATACATGACCCATTCTTCTCAATTGTTGTTTGAGCAACTGCAGTTCCTGCTCTGTTTGCGGAAAGTTACCTCCGAACGGCGTTAGAATCTGAAGCAATTGAGCATCACTTACTCCAACTGCCCTCAACAACAACCATGTTAAACCTGTGATGGACACCGTGAGCTGTCCTTCATCATGGGCCCGTTGACGAGCCACGTCGAAACGCACCAAGATTTCGTCGATGCGTTCATGTTGATGATTATTTCGGGAGAATGATAAAAGCTCGGTGATTGACCCTAGCCTTAGTTCCTCACCCAATGCTGCAAACCTCTCAGCTAAACCGTGAATAACATATGTTAGGAGGTCAGCTTGAACTCCATTGATGAGACCGCCTTGAATCAGTGTCTGAGGCGGGTACCCTCGAGCCAGTTCCTGTGCACCACCTTTCAATTGCATGATCAGGAGAGCTGCTTTGCGGCTACCATCAAGATCAGAAGCTACTGACCACAACAACACATCCTGCATCCAACGGCGGAAAGGGTAGGTTTGTTGCATTTCGGGTCCCCATGCCGGTGGCAGCCGGGCTGCTTGCCCAGCGTTGAAGCCAGGCACCATCCAGCACACGGCTGCACTTGCTGCCACTACGGTAAGCATTACAAGTAGGGTCTTGGGTCCTAAGCCGAGGGCTATTAACCTTATACCCCGATTCCCTCCGGCATTGTTAAGGTGTGGCGGCGAGGAGGTGGGGGTTGGCACTGCTGTCCTTGCTGATGCATCCGGATCCTCAGTGAGAGCCGGCGTGACGCACAGAACCATAACCACTAACCACCATAATCCTATATCCCACCTAAACCTTGCTGCAACAGCCTCGGTCTTGCGTAAGGCCACACGCACAGGCTGAGAATTCGACAGACCTCGTGCATGCATTATCGCGTTCCAGTCAGGTTGCTCGTACGTCGTCGCGCTCCAAACCAGTTGATCGCAAGTCGTCGCGCTCCAAGCCGGTTGATCGCAGGTCGTCGCGCTCCAAGCCGGTTGATCGCAAATCGTCGCGCTCCAAGCCGGTTGATCGCAAGTCGTCGCGCTCCAAGCCGGTTGATCGCAAGTCGTCGCGCTCCAGGCCGGTTGACCGTAAGTCGTCGCGCTCCAAGTCGGTTGATCGTAAAAATCGTCCCAACCAGGTACAAGACTCAATACGCGCGCTGCAGCCGTATACGAGGTGTCGCTTGCTTCGTCTCCACGTGTCGCTTCGTACAAGAAGTCCATGTCCGGTTGATATGCACACTGCTCCGAGATGTGGTCCCTGGAAAAATCATCGAAAAAAGCTGAGCTGGTTCCAAAGGGGTCGTCTGTATCACCAAGATGGCCTTGACCTCTCCAGAGCCGCTCATGCCACGATCTGACAAACAGTGCTCCACGCATCATCGACCTTCGCCGAAGACGCGTGGGCACGGTTTCCCAGACCGGTCCGAAGCTGGCATGACCAGCTCCGCTACCAAGTCCGAAGACAAGGAGCAGGCTGATACATAGCAACAAAGGAGGACGCATTTCTACCACCAAGGGCCTGATGCAAAAGGTAAGAGCAGCTACTCGACTTGAGCCATGTACCGAACCTGTACAACCTCTACATGGTACCTTGCTTGTGGGTTTGGGGACTAGCTTTCGACCTTCTGAGAACCGCACCGGGCCTAAGGATCCCACGGGTTTAAGTTTAGGGCTTAAGTCTTGGGGTTGAGGTTTAGGGTTTATAGGGTTTATAGGGTTCATAGGGTTCATAGGGTTCATAGGGTTCATAGGGTATATAGGGTTTATAGGGCTTAGGGCTTAGGGTTTAGGGTTTAGGGTTATAGGGTTTAGGGTTTAGGGGGGCATTGCGGTGTCCGCAAGATGTCTCTGACTTTTTGCAAGCTGCCTCGAGAACTGGAGTTGTACTAACTTTCGGGTGTGCTGTTGCTGTACACGTGCTGGTACGTCTGGCCCTAGGTCGTGGGAGATGTATTGAACCGTTCTAACCAATGACTATCCTGGATATATATATATACACTTTGTATCTTACACAACTACGAAGTTCTCGATAGCTGCACAAAGCAGCGTCTTGGCCGCTGGATCGAACTGGAAGCCCAGTTTCTCATATTTCTGAATGTTCAGCTTCAGCAACTTCTCTGTCAGCACGTGCGGAGCTTCATACCCCATGTGCTTAGCGTTTTCTTCACAGTCCGGAAGTGCCATCTCGATGCCATCAGGCGGGAGCGCCCGGTAGACCTTGTGCTGCACATCGTACTCCACCTCCCTTAGCGTTAACTTGCACCTCGGACAGCCGAACAACTTCGTGGCTTCGGGCATATAGACTCTGTTGCAGTCTACACACCACTGCTCCAGTAGTGGGTTGCCATTCTCGGCGACGCAAAGGACAGCTTCTGCTATCTCTGGCTTCACATCCTTGTGCTTGGAAACCGCGACAACGGTCACCTTGCCGTCCTCATGCCAGTCACTCCATGCCACGATTTGTTTATTCACAGCGTTCATCAACTCGTTCCGACGGGCTGCTTCTGCTTTTCTCTGCATCTCCATGAACCGTTCCTTCTGCTCCGCGGTCAAGGATTGCCACTGCTCGCTCGCCAACTTGTTTCTCTTGCCGATGTTGCCGCATAAAGTCGACGCAGTCGACTGCGCGAAGAAATGGTAAGCCTTCTTGATGGTACGTCCGTGTGGCTCCAAACTTGGTTGCTGGCATGGCACCGCCTCAACGAGGGCGCCTCTGCCTGCTGCGGCCTAGCCCGGGCGGATTTGGCGACCCCTCAACGCCGAAAAAGACTATGCCACGGCCCGCCTGCGCCGCCTGCGCCTCTTGTGCTGCGTCTTCTTGGCGCACGGTCCGCCAGCGTTCCTGGCGACAAGACACGGCAGTATAATAAGCGCCTGCCGCAACAGTGAATGCAGTCCTCTAGTTCTGCTTTCTTTCCTTTGCCGGAGAGCCCATGGGCAAGCAGTTTGGCTTTCAGCTGCTTCACAGTCATCCGCGTATCCTGCAACAGACCGCAAATCTGTGCGCCTCTGCCTGCTGCGGCCTAGCCCGGACGGATTTGGCGACCCCTCAGCGCCGAAAAAGACTATGCCACGGCCCGCCTGCGCCGCCTGCGCCTCTTGTGCTGCGTCTTCTTGGCGCACGGTCCGCCAGCGTTCCTGGCGACAAGACACGGCAGTATAATAAGCGCCTGCCGCAACAGTGAATGCAGTCCTCTAGTTCTGCTTTCTTTCCTTTGCCGGAGAGTCCATGGGCAAGCAGTTTGGCTTTCAGCTGCTTCGCAGTCATCCGCGTATCCTGCAACAGACCGCAAATAAATGATTTGGCTTGTCCTAAATCTCAACCTCGGGTCCTTGCGGCCTAGTTTTTGCCTGCGGTCTAATCAAACTGCTTCTGGCTTGAATGGCTTGGTTTGGATCCTTGCGGCCTAGTCAAAATGCCGGGAACCCCCACTTGCCTTGGCTTGCGTCCTTCAAGCCTAGTCAAAATGCTCCAGAAACCCCCACTTCCTTGCGGCCTAGTCAAAACGCTCCAGAGACCAAATTTGCTTGATTTTCAGTCCTTGCGGCCTAGTCAAAATGCTGTTAGCTTGATTTGCAGTTTTTGCGCCCTAGTCAAACTGCTGCCAAAAGGCCCAAGCGGTCACGTGGAGTCCTTGCGGCCTAGTCAAAATGCTCAAAAAATGTTCCACAGAGACCTGATTTGCTTGATTTGCAGTCCTGGCGGCCTGGTCAAACTGCTTCAAGAAGGCCCCACTTGGCTTGAATGGCTTAATCTACAGTCGCGCGGGGTCACCGGCGTGGTAAGCAGAGTACTCCCTGCAATTTCGGCACATATGAAGAAGGATGCCGGCAGAAGTGTCTGACTCCTGTCGGAGTGGAAAAGTGGGGTTTTGAATATCCACCGTCTTGCATTGCACAACACAACAAAAAAACACAAACCAAGTTCACGTTCTATTCCGACAAGCCACAAAAGTCGCGCATTCCTCCAACCGCTCGGGGCTGTAAACATGTGAGTCCCATGACAGATATCTATGCATGGGATCCTAGAATGACGCTGTACTTCTGGTGGCATAGCAACAGGTATGCCACAGTCGCATCCTCGGCCAAACCCTTCCTGTGCTCGTCCATTCGGAGAAGCGTCTGATCAAGTGGAAGGAACTCGCAAATGTTCTCAATGTCAAATGCAGACATGATTTGACTTACTGGGCGGAAGTCGCTGTCATGCGTAAGCAATGAGCGACGTGCTCCAAATCAATAAAGCAATCTGGGGCCACGCCTTCAGCTTTCTCTGCTTCGTAAAGGATGTCGCGCCATATTTGCATCAACCTAGCACCTTCGAACAAACTGTCACGGATCATGTTGTGCAGCAAGTCGTAGGGCATCTGGAAAACCGCCTGAACCGAACACAACCAAAGCGTGAAAGGCAGAGTTTGATAATGCGTGCAGACTCAAGAACTTGGCCCTGCGGTCCTGCACGCAGCCCAAACAACGGCGTGCAAAGGCTAGGTCGTGGAAAAGGCACGCCACAGTCGAAGCTTCTGGCAACTGCTGTGAATTTTGGTTGATCGGGAAGAAACGCCAAATCCCAGCTTCGCTTCGGTCAGGCTCGGGATTTGCAGGCGTGCCCTCGCAAGAACACCGGGCGGATTTGGGATGTATTTTTTATTATTAGGGGGGGGGCATTACAGTACGAAACCCCCTGGTTGCTTCACATTTGGCCTTGGCCGTCGCATTCGCCAACTTCTTCTCCGTTTGCGGCCCTGCAGAGAGTTCTACTGATGCCATGTGTTGCAGCACAGGCAGCACAAGCAGCCTGACACATACACAGAGAGTTCTACTGATGCCACGTGTTTGTATTGGGAGTGTGCGCGGCTTTGCTGCATTACCGCTGCTTTTGCGTCATTACTGAGAATGCCTGGGTTTAGGATTTAGGGGTTTATGTAGGGGAATGGGTTTAGGGTTTACGGGTTTAGGGTTTAGGAACTCCAAGACCGCCCGAACCCAGACTCTCTATAAAACCCGTACTGTGAAGTATACTAGACCCTTTTCAAGAAGCACCAATGAGGTTTGAGGGGCTGTTCCGGCGGCACGTCCGCGTACTTCGAGTCGTTCGCGGGGTGCCGCGGATCCTGTGGTACGGTTTCGACGGCTTCCGGGTTGAAGAGTGCTTTTATGGCTCCAGTTTTCAGGCCCGGGAGTGTGAGTTTGAAGGTTTATGATTGAGGGCTTAGGGCCCTTAGGGAATTTCCTCCGAGCGGGCGTTGTCTGACTTTTACTGTCTGGGCATTTTTGCCGGCCATGAAAGGGGGGAGGAGTGGGGTCTGGTACCCCGTCCTTGACATGACAGGTTCCATTGCAAGTTCTCCAGCATTCAAAAACAGGGTTAGGGTTTAGTATGGTTTAGGGTTTAGGGTTTTATAGTATCGGTAAGACCCCCCCCCCAATCAGGGACCTTATCTGTCAGTCGTCAGTCCACACTCCAAATTGGCATACGTAACCCTAAGCCCTGGACCCTGAGCCCACCCCAACCCCCCAGGTACCTACTATGTATATATAGGGTACTAGAGCCCTGGGGCCCTATATAGTAGGTACCTGGAGGGTTAGGGCCAAGCCGGGCATGAGTGTCCCAAATGGCAACAGGACCAGTCCTCACGGTCAACACAAGCTGGCAGGACGTCGTAGCTGCTTCTCCAGTGCCTCAGTGGGCTTCTCGCAACAAGCTTGCAGCATAAAGCTCGCACCCTTAAAGACCAGAAGCATAGAACTTTTTCCGGATTTGTTTTGGAGGCCGCCGTCTAGTTCTGGGACAGCCCTCATAGACGTTTTTCAGGGGTTTTAGGGTTCAGGGCTTGTGGCGAAGGTGCCTCATTGCAGCCATGGCGCGTAACATTGGACTCGCCATACAGGGCAACTGCTTCGGCTTGTGTCAATCCTGTCGCATTTGGAGGTTCAGATGTACTATCTTCGTCTATCCCTCGTGGCCTTCCTAGACAACGGTTTGCAATATTTTCCGAGGTTTAGGGTTTGAGTTTAGGGATGCATGCATGCTTGCACGTGCGTAGGTATGTATGTAATGTATGTGCGTTTGTCTGTCCCTGGTGTATGTCTTTGCATTTTGTGTGTGTGTGTTCATGTGAATTTAGTCTATGTATTTGTATACGTACGTACGCATGCATGTATGTACCACCTGTTGACGTAGAAGATATAGTTAATTAAGTATAATACAGAATTACATACAAAAAGTAAGTCGACAGATCGGTTGGTACGTCTGTGTACCGTTGCCTCAAGAGAGCTACCTACTGGACGGATCCACAGCAAAGTTTCTTCTGCTGAACAAAGCAGAGGATCCAGGCACACCTTGTTAATTCGATACGCTTACTTTGAAGATGCCATGCGCCGCTACTACTAATGCCTAAACTGTTTTGTAGCGGTATGGCATCTCCACGAACTCAAGGCAATGGGCAAAGAATGAGCTGTTTCGATCATTCCCGTTCTGCCAAATAAATCCATGTCAATTTCCAGTCCTGTGCTTAGAACCACATTACATACGCTAGCCCAAAGTGAAGCTAACCTCGTAGCCAAGCAGCCTCAATTCCGCAGTTCGCATGCCCCGCACACCCTACACACTAAACCCTTAAACCCCTAAACTCTAAACTCTAAACCCCTAAACCCTAAGCCCGTAAACTCTACACCCTAAACCCCTAATCTCTATTCCCCCCAGAAGCCAAAATCCGACAGCCAAGCACTGGCCTGCTGTGCCCTGGATCTGGTTTCGGAAATCTGGGCTTACGTCTCGTCTCCAAGGTCGTGCCTCTTTTCGGATAACCATATATGTAAACAAATTATGTAGAGGTTTCTAATAGGGCCCTTATACAACATTTACAAAAAGAACAATGGAGACGTATGGAGACGATAGGTCGGGCTATAGATCCGGATCCCTTCTCTGAAACTTGCAGCAGCCTCTGAGAACAGACCTAAACCCTAAACCCTAAAGCCTAAACGCTATGAAAAGAAATCTAAGCCCTAAGCAGAGTGCCTTGAAGTCCACCAGAGTGCCGTGCGTTCAGGCGCCAGGACTTGTCGATGGGGGCGGAGGTGTTGCCAGAAACCTGTTGCTTGTCATGTCGGTAGGGTTTAAACAGGGTTTAACTAGGGTTTGAATGGTGCTTTTAGGGTTTAGGGGTTTAGGCTTGTAGGAATTTAGGGTTTAGGGTGGCTTTGCATGCTTTTCGGGATAACACGGCCAGGGCTCACGTCTCACTTCAATGACAACCCGAAGCTTGCAGATTGATGTAGAAGCCGGCAGCTGCGGAACAAAATATTGGTTACACTGAATGTATACATACAGCATACACATACCAACTACCCATAGGCCCCCAAATAGTTCCTTTGTGGGATTACCTTATAGGATTCTAAACATAAACAGGAACTACTTAGGGGCCTATGGGTACACCAAAAAACCCAAAGCCTGTTCTCTTTGTTGAGGCCCTCATGTTGCCGAGTCGCACGGGTCGCCAACTCTGCCGTCTTTATCGCCCGCCTGGGGGCTCTGCTTCCAAGCATTGAGTTTAAGAACCTGAATATGGAAACCCCAAACCCTACCGGGACCCTTTAAACCTCCCCTTTTAGGGTTCCTTATTATGATTTGCTCAAAAAGGTCCTTAAAAAGGTAGGTTCTTCGGGGTCTAGGTAGGCCCTGAACCCTAAGCCCTAAACCCCGAACCCTGAACCCCAAGCCCTAAATTTCCTAATTGTTGAATACTCAGCCCAGGGTCTTGCGACATGTGTAGCAACAATCTACTACGGCACCTTGAAGAACGACTTTTCGGGACACCAAGTTATTTTTGGCTGACGTTGATCGGGCTTCTGGGCTCCGATTCGGGGTTTGTTAGACTTAGAGGACTGACCGCTTACAGGGACGACGTGTTGCGGGCAGGGTTCAAGCTTACCTAGTGAACTTTCACGGCTTAGGCGTTGCAGTGCTCCCGCATTTGCTCAGGTTGGGAGACATGAATGCAGAAGGCTTCGGGTAGTCTCTGCTGTGAAGAGGTGCAGGTTTAGGGATCAAGCTCATTGCGCACAGAACCACCCTACTCCGCAGCTCACAGTCTCCCAGGTAACCCTGACCTCCCAAACCCTAAACCCTAAGCCCCTAATTTGCTCCAAAACACACATGCCAGCCCGGAACCTTAAGCATGCATGAGCTAGACGCCTATAATCAGGTTGGGGTGGAGGGCTTAGGTGTGTTTTAACCAATGCCATGGTGTGTGTGCGAATGTAATGTAATGTAACATAGTGTAATGTACTGCAATGTAATGCAATATATTGTAATGTAATGTAATGTATTGTAGTAATGTATAATGCAATGTATAATGTAGTGTATAATGTAATGTATAAGGTAATGTATATGTAATGTATACTGTAATGTAAACTGTAATGTATAACGTAATGTATAATGCAATGCATAATGTAATGTATAATGTCATGTATAATGTAATGTACAATGTAATGTATACAGTTCATAATGCAATGTCTAGTGTAATGCATAATGTAATGTATAATGCAATAAGTGCAATGTATAACGTAAGGTATAATGTTATGTACAATGTAATGCATAATATAATGTATAATGGAAATGTGTAGTGTGAAATGTGTAATATGTACAATGCAATATGTAATGTTATGTAATGTAATGTAGTGTAATGTAATATAATGTCATGTCATATAATGTAATGTAATGGATGTAGGTGTGTATGTGTGTATGTATGTATATATACATATAATACACATACATACATGACATACACCCATCCGTCCATCCATCCATCCTTCCATCCTTGCATTCATTCATGCATGCATGCATCTGATATGTGAACTCACACATCTATGAACCTTCAAAACGAAACGGCAAGCAACAAAGCAACTCAAACACCTCTGGACCCTGAATCCTCAAGCCTGAACCTCAACACGACCCTGTCTTGCCCTAGATCAGCCTTAAATCCTGCACGCAAGCACACACACACACACGACGAGTCCTTTCACACTTCATGTAGGGGCCTTACTACTTAGAATAGGGCTTGGGGTTCCTTATTATCATTATAGTATGATATACCCCCCAAACCCTATTCACGTTGATACGGCCCCTATGTTAAACTCCAAACTTGTACTTCTGAGGCCTAGACCTTCCAAGCCCAACGCCGCCAACAGCCTCAATCCTGAACCTCTCCGGGCTTAAACCCTAGGCACTGTAATCCTAATGCCGGAAAACCCCCACAAAAGCCAACTGAACCCTTGAACCCGAAACGGAACCCCACACCCCAAACACCTCAAGCCTTAAACCCTACGCCCCTGAAATCCCTAAACCCATCAACCTCGCCATCCCCACCCTGAGAATCTGCACATCAATATCTCCTTGTCGTCCCTACCCAAAGGCTCCACGTACCCATATCATA